>OY735231.1:45056991-45081991 GCA_963457665.1 Thysanoteuthis rhombus | reverse complement strand
TCAATTTCGATCACGTGGTTTGGTATCGTTTGCTTCGTTGACAGGTTAAACCTTTTTACTGTATTTTTTAGAATTTGATTCATTAACAGTCCGCAGACAACCGTTAGTTTTTGTCTTTAACATTACTTTTCCTTGTTTTAATCTTATTTTTATTTCTTAAATTCTCTATTTTATATCTTCTTTTTTCTATTTTTAGACTACCTTTTTTCGACTTTATTCGATATATTTTCTGACGTCTTCCGTTTTAATTCCTTCCGTCGTCGCTCCTTCCTTCCGGCAGCCATGTTTTTTTCACGTCTTTCCATCTTTCTTTCCTCTCCCTATTTAAAAAAAAAATTCTTCTTCGGTTTATCAGTACCTCATACTATTTTCGTCCTAATCTTTGCTACATGTACCATTTTATTCTCGTCGGCTTACTTTCTAATTTTTTTTTCACTTCCTAAAATTTACATTTCTTTATACCTTTTCACCTCATTATTTCCCAACGACTTGTTAGAAACTGTCAACCAAAACTGTCAACATCAGTTTTAAAATTGTCAACATGGATTTCTGCTGTTTTCAAGCTAACTCATTGGTTGGCTAACTGGGTATCTACCTTTATAAGTATGTGTCGAGTGTACATGTCACACAAATGAACCTTTAAACATTTACTCCTTACTACGTCTTGACTTTTTTGTGCCCCTTCCCCCAAATAGATTTTTAGTGATGTGGCTCAATTTAAGACATGAGCTTATGCCAAATTGATCTCTTAGCCTGCGTCCAGTAGCTTTAACGCTTATTTTTCGGACTTTTTAGCGATCACAACCTAAGAAAAGACAAGGAAATTAACTTTCATTGATTACACTTTTTTCCATTTTTAAACTGATCACCATTAATCTGGCATGCTGCCTAAAGATGTTGGTAAAGTGACAGTTCTTATTGAGTGACTGATGTGACTTGTTTCCAAATCATTTCTTTTCTTTTGAACCTGTAGTTGATGAAAAAAGACAATCCATGATTCACTTATTTTTAAGCCTAGTCTGGCATAGGGACATTATCATGAGAAAATTATCTTTAATCGAGAGGATGACCTCATTTGAAAATCAAAGAAGCCTCTGCCTTCATCTGGGTTGGTGCACCAATTATTGATGATAATGGAAAACAACCGTTGTGTGTGTGCGTGTGTTTGTGGATGTAATTTTAATTCTTCAAGATGTTTCACGTAGTGAGGGAAAATGCACCCGTAATAGACATTTTTGTGGCATTCAATGACGATATATTTGTAAAACATCGTTAAGAAAATAGAATAAAAATCTAAAAGAAGATGGAAAATTCATTAAAAATTATAAACAATAATAAATTTCCAAATAAACACACGCACCCACAAATACACACTCACACACACACACATATAGTCTAATATATATATTTATATATATACATATATAGTCTAATATATATATATATATATATATATATATACATATATATATATATATATATACATATATAGTCTAATATATATGGATAGATAGATAGATAGATAGATAGATAGATAGATAAAGATATAGATATATGCCTAGCATTGTATCAAATAAGGTGACAATGTCGAAAGACACACAGTTTTGGAATATTCCAGCGGGGCAGGACCTCTCAGCTCTCCAACATTTCCCCGAATGGCAGGTGGGGTAAGGCTGCATAGGTCTACAGGCTACTGTTCGAAGACGGTTTGGACCATGAAGACATCCTATAGATATATAGGGACCAACCCAATATTTACAATAAGATGGTACCAATCTGAATGCTCACCAGATTCAGTTGGCAACATATGAGTTCAATTAAACTCCATCTTCCTTACTATAATATGACAGTACAACCTTATAAATATCGTGGCGTTCCTGTTGGATCCTCATCCATTAAAAGTCTAACTATATAGCTTCATGTGTCTGCGGACAATGTGCTGCCAAGGGCTAGCAGACACTGTCTAATAAATACAAAGCTATTTACACTGTGCACACGAAGAAGAAAAACATTAAAACTTGTGTAGAAATAGTTATCCTACTTTTCAAGGAAGGAGATAATCGTGACCTCGGCAACTATCACACTATCACACTCTTACCTAACATATGTAAACTACTCACAGACCAGCATGTACACTGGACAAAAATCAACCATGCGTATAGACAAGCAATAGAAGTATCTATTCAAATACAAATTACGAAGATAAAACGAATCAACTGATAGAAAAATCACTAGAATACAATAAACCACGTTTAAATCATGAAAAGGTATTTGACACGGTAGAACATACAACACTCTTCAACCCAATACAAAAACAAAGTGTTGACGAGAATTACATGCAAATCATTCAGAACATATATTTAAATGACACTGCAATAGTTAGCCTATATAAAAATATAAACAGGATTGAGACAGGAGAAAAGAGAAAGATAAAGGGATACAATATCACCTGAGCTATTTACAACAAGTTTGAGAGTCTCTTTCGGAACCCTGGCAAAATTTACAATGTATTTCAACGGATCTAAATGGGGAGAGAAAAAAGTAAAGTTAAAGATGTACAGAAAAAGGGTGAAGTGAAGTTCCCCGAAATATCATAAGTAGTAATTGACAAAGATACGGAAAGACCATGGAAGCAAAAAAAAACGACGCATAATGATCGATTGGAAGCATTTGATACGTAAAGAGACAGATTGCTGAGCACCTTGCCAATAAGCTTAAAGCATAAAGAATGAAATAAACGCATTACACCAACTATGACTTGCGGATGAGAAACATGGAAACTTACAAAATGAACTGAAAACTTGTAGACTGTCGTGAAAAGAGCAATGCGGGGATAAGTTTAAGAGATAGATCAACAAATATCTGACCTAGGACTAGAATGAAAGATATGTAAATAATCAAACGACAAAAATGGTAATGTGTTGGACACTTAGCAATAAGAAAAAACAACGGAGCGAAAGACAAACTGATTCGTGCTCGTTGGAACAGTAGAGGTAGAAAGAAAAAACTGACATAAGATTGAAGGGTGAGATAGAAATGTTTGCCCGTACACGTGATAAGGATCAATGCAGTTGCAGTCGACATGGAAATAGATGGAACAGACAGACATGGAGTGAAGGACATAAACATTTGAATTCCTGGGTTTGCCTTAAAAGATATTCACTAAAGCTAAAGTAAACACTAGACAAGGGCCAATGCAAGAGAAGATCGTGGACCTGAAACCGTTCAACCAGAGTTGAATATCTATTTTGAGGAGTAGGAATAACATTTCATACTTTTATCTAAGCTCGAATACGCAATACTGATTCCCCTACAGTAATCAGGTGGGAACATTTCCCTATGATTCTCTCTGCCCCCCTCTCTTTCTCTCTCCCTCTCTCTCTCTCTCTCTCTCTATATATATATATATATATATGTGTGTGTGTGTGTGTGTGTGTGTGTGTGTGTGTGTGCACAGAGAGAGACAAAGTGATGTGTACAGATCTCAACTAAAAATATCGATTGTCAAGATAAAGAGTGGGTAGGTGTTGGTAAATAATACTTCGACAGATTCTGAATACCAGTTCCTAGTTCTTTCTTTGCATGAGGGTGAATGGGAGTCATAGAGTGTATATAAATGTGTGCCATAAAATCATCGACCAAAACATTCTACGAAGCTGTCAACATAGACTTCTCCAATATTCAAGTAATCGGTTGGGTGGCTAGCTGGTGCCACGCGTACAGGCTACATCAACTGAGCTCGTGGGCTGTAAACTTAAATATCGGCTCATTATTCCAACATTTTCAAAAAAAAGGATTTAGTAGGATTTCGATTTACAACGTAAGCTTATGCTACATCATTCCTTCAATTTCTGTTTGACAGTATTCACTCTGTTAACTTTTAATGATCCAACAAAAAAAAAAGAAAAGTGTTTCATTCACTGATTACCTCTTTTCCCAATTTGTGAATTTATCACCCAAGCATGGCAAACTGCAAAATAACATTCGTCACGTGAAGTTTTCTATTAAGTAACTAACTAGTCCCATCTTTTAAAACCATCCAAAAAAGTTTTTTTCCACAAATTTCTTAAGGAGTATGATTTTTCTTTTGTTTTATGACGGGACGATGTTTTAAAATCAAATGTCTTTTTTCTTACAACCAGTTGATAATTGATGATGTTGTCCAAAATAATACGATTCATCCAGGAATGTACGGAATATTCTGCAAATATTTCACTGACCAGAAAAAAACAACTCGGAAAAGTATTCCATAAAACTTCTTCGAAGAAAAGTTCAGAACATCGATGTATTTCTAAAAATTTACAAGGACAGTTATTCTAAGACAAGACGCACTTGGATGGGGAATTTCCGAAGGATCAGGGGATTTCTTATAGATGAGTTCGGGGTAGAATTGGTCAGTGATTTAAGTCTTGGAAGAAACGTGTTATGGGAAGTTCATTTGAAATAATGAAAGAAATGAGGATACTTTGACCAAAGGGAAGAATATTACTTGGGATGGCAGGCCGAGAAATGAGACATTAACTCAGATAACCACTTTGCCAGATCCATCAATTAACAATCATGCCAAAGGAGATTTCAGAAGGAAAGATGACATATCGATTATCATCATATTACATTGGGTAAACATCTAATAAATGTCAAATAAACACACGCACACAAGCATATATATATATATATGTATATATATATATATATATATATATAGTCTCGAAAACTTCACAGCTTTATGCACTAAACATTGAAAAACATTTTTATTTTCATCCGTGTCACTTCAATCACTTATTTCCTGATATCTGTCAATGCAATTCATGTGATTTTCTCATGTGCTTTTTCCCTCTTTCATATGTACATTGTTATTATTCTGCAATTGTTAAACTATCTCATTGGGTTCATTAGTTGTTTGCCATATAACTGTTTTGGGGGTTTTGAAAACTAAATAGTTATATAAGCAGTGTTGATAAAACACCACCTCCCTTTCAGCTATCATATAATATATAGCTTATGGAATACATTTAGCTATATTTTAAAACTATTCTATATAAGGTATCACCGAATGTATTTTACATGGATATTATTTAATACTACACATCATTTAATTGTTTTGAAACAAGTCTTACTTACTTTGGTTACCCCAAAACATATTTAACGAGGAGAGATCAGTTAGTGTAACAACAGGCGTCACACACTTTTCGTGTCACTTCTAATTAGTGTTCATCCATGTGAATATCAAATTCTTTCCGTCAGTTTCAATCTCAGACTGCGTTCAAAACAACTTATGACATCATCTTTGAGAATACTAATTACACAGAAAAAACTCCTTTGAGTTGATTTTCTGCCAAGATATTCAACTGGAGAAATTGGAATTTTTCCATTAACCTCAAAGTTGATTTTCCGATGTTGTATAACATTAGGCTTCCATCAATTTTTTCTCTCCTTCAAATCATCGAATGAAGTATCCGTGGTTAAAAAGAAATCAAACCGCTTTCTAAAGCTCTTCCAAGCTATTTCATAAACAAACTTGGACAATTTGTTACTTGGCATTCCATGTTCGATTTCCCATCCCGCCCAACTACCAATAGGTCAGTCAAATGTACCAGAGCCAAATGTTTTCCCCTTTCCCTGCTTCCAGTCAATACAGTGATTCGTGACAATGATAAAGACTGGATTCATCTCTTCTGATTACCAAGTTATCCTAACTTGGATACAAATTAATTTATTTCAATGTACACTATTCATTTATTCTATTTTCATACTCTCGTTAACATATTCTTCTACTTTTGTTATCATTTCATTATGGTCAAACTGATAAGTTTTAAAGGCATGTCTAATCATGGCTTCATTAAATTGCCTAATATCTTACTAATTTTGCCAACTCGATTGACCATCTTTATAACTAAAGAAACATTTGTTCGGTGTAAAATTAATGAATATAACAGTTGCTCTAACTATTCTCAAATACTCCGTTGATATTGTTCTGTAGAATGTGTTATATGGAATACTGCCTGTTCTTTAAGGCATTTGTACAATACTGAACGAAAAGGAATCTTGTACATCGAACAATTTATAGATTAACATCCCATCCTCGAATTTATTATACTAATCGAAAAACTTTGTTTGCATTTCTTTATGTTGACGCTTTAATTCAAGATCTTTATGGTATATGTTTCTATGCAATTTTTCAGATTCTCCTCTATCATTAAGAGAACATATAACGCCAATAAAACCGGTACAACCTGAAAGTGAACGAGTTTGCTTTATATTATTTCTGATTGAAGATGGCATTAATATATATTCGTATCTATGTAAACACAAATCAACCAAAAAAGGGACAGGATCAATTGCACTAGGGACACCTATGATCAAAAGAAGTATTTAATTACCTTTTTCAAAGTAACATTCTTTTATAAGATTACTAACAATCGCTTTGAGAGTAGAGCTCGTACAGTAATTCTTGCCTTTTTTTTTGTTTGACACCAGACAGTTTTAGAGTTTGTAAACTCAATATATTTACTAGTTTCACCTGCTAAGCCGAAGACTATTATTTCATCTAATTCTCCCATAGGATTTTTATGCCGAATTCTTGTGTGAAAGTATTAAAATCGTAGATTCAGATAAACTTAGCCCCTTTATTTATGATTTATATATTTTCTTCTATGACGGACAAAGAATTATTTATTACCCAAAAGAGATTTGAATTAAAACAGAATTTAATTTTATCATAGAATTTTTTTGATTGTATATCGAATTAAAAACATTATAAACAGCTTTAGAGGTTTTGTACCACAAAATGTTAAAGCTACAATAAAACTTGGATTTTCATGCATTATTGGGTATCCAATACATAATTGGTATCTTCCATAATTTTTCATATATCTTAAGTTCCCTCTTTCCACATAGTATGGTGTTATTGAATATGGTATTATCTTGTTCACAGATACATTCGTTTGTATGTATGTGCGTGAGAGAGATATAATGTGTGCGTGTGTGTAAATACTTTACTCCAGATTAAGAATATTTTTTGTGTACTGATAATAAATAAATCTATTTCAAGGTTTTCAGCTGATTTAATTTTTTGTATCGATACAATCTCCCCGACCTTGATGTGCCGTGTCCTAGACAAAGGCAATTTTAGTATCTATGCACATCTATGTTAATATCTGATGTGCTTCTATTTTCACAAAGCTTATGATTTCCACCGATTTCCCTCTTGTAAACATATCTTCACTCTTTCTCCTTTATCTTGTCATATCATCTTTCAAAACTCAATGGCAAATACTTCGTTTCTCATATGCACACACACACACACACACACACACACACACATATATATATATATATATATATATATATATATATATATATATATACTAACTCAAGGAAAAATCCTTCGTTCCTCTTCATTGAGAAACTAGTTTCTTCCAGTGACCCATCTAATACATAGCAACCCACTCTCTACGCATGCACACACTTCCGTTAACATGACAGCACTCTCGCGTAGATAAAAAGCTGACTTTCACTCTATATTGTTCTTTGAGTCGATACACAAGACTGTACAAACGTTCAGAATCTGTGCAGAAGCCATTACATTTGGAAACGGTTACCTGAAGACCGCCCGATAGCATCGAAGCGTACAACTTATATCTAGTAATGCACCATTAACGATTTCGCTTCGACCATTGAAAACACAGTATTGGAAGTAGGACTCGATATCATTGCTCTTTGTGTATGAACGTTTTATTTCGCTTGAAACACCTATTCCACCTTTTATCTTTTTTTATGAAATGAAGTATTGTAAACACTGATTATTAACTTTAACTACTATTTACCTTCATCTTATAAAAATAAGAAATAACTGCTTTGCTAATACCAAGAGAAAGACTCAAAATCAACTGAGCATTTTGGTGTTATGACTTTTCCAATAGGATGTAAAAAAATATTAATAAAGATCGAACTTTTATTCACGATGTACACTGATGGTTTTAAACCTCTTTTATTCCATGTCTAACTAGTTTTGAGTTCGCCCATACAATAGTAAAAATACATTTAGTGTTGGAAAATATGATAATATGAAGTAAACGTGCGATTTTGTCAAGTTGAAGACCGAAGGAAAGTTGCACAACCGATTCCTCACTCACTGTAGACAACATTTTTCGCTCACTACAACTATATACAAAGCTGCATACCGAATTCCTCGCTTACTACAACTATTTTAAGGTGCACACCCAATGCATCTTTCACTAAAATAATTTATAAAACTGCGCACCTAATTGCTCTCACTACAATGATTCACAAAGCTAAAGACTCAGTTCTTTGCCCAAACAATTATTTATAAAGTGGCACACCGAATCTCTCACCCAGTACGACTATCCACGAAGCTGTGCACCGAATATTTTGCTTACATCAACTACTTATAAAATTGCATAGCAAAATCCTTTCTTGCTACAACCATTTACAAAGCTTTACACACAGTGCCCCCCCATTACAACTATTCACAAAGTTCTACTCGTAATTCCAATTTTAGTACAATTATTTAAAAAGTTGCAAGCAGAATTGTATGTTTACTATAACTATCTCCGAAGTTGTGCACCAATTATTTCATTCTATACAACAACTTACAGAGCATTTGACAATTATTAAAGCTAATGAAAAGGTTGCACACCCAATGCAACGCCTACTACAACACTTCACAGAGCTGCACATTCAAATTCGAGCTCACTATAACTATTTACTGAGCTACACACACAATGCCTTGCTCATGACAACTAATTACAAACCTGCATACCAAATCCCATGTCTGCATCACAAAAGTGAACGTCCAATGCGTCACTCAGTAAACCTATTTACAAGACTGCGCACCAGAATATTAGCTCTTTACAAATATTAACAAAGCTGAACATCCTATTCGAGAACTGTCAAAATCGATTTAGGTGTACGGCTTTGTAACAATTGTATGCAGTGTGGAATGTGATGTACTGCTTCGACGATAGTAGTACAGAGCAAAGAATTGGGTATGCAGCTTTGTAAATAGTTGTACAGAAAAAGGAATCGGGTGTGCATCACTATATGACTATTTATAAATATGGCCAACAAATTCCTCGCTCTATACAACTATTTACAAGGCTGTACATCCATATCTTCGCTCTTATAACGAAGTTGCACATCCAATTCTTCGCTCTATACAACTTTTAAAATGTCATACATCGACTTCCTCGCTATAAAAACTATTCAAAAAGCTGCATACCCTATTCGTCGTTTTGGACAAGTATTTACGTAGCTGAATGCAGGATTCCTCGTTCTATACAAGTATTGATAAAGCTCTATTCCAAATTCTTTGTTTTGTACAACTACTGATAAAGCTGCACACCCTATTCCTCATTCTAAATAAATATTTACTAAGCTACACATCCAATTCCTCACGCTCGACAACTATTGTCGAAGCTGTACACGACATTCCCCGCTGTATACAATTATGCACAAAGCTTTACACCCAATTCGATTATGACAGTTCCCGGATCGGGTGTCCAGATTTGTAAATTATTGTATAGAGCGAGGAATATGGTGTGCTGCTTTTTATATCCTTGTACAGAACGAGGACTTTAGTATATAGATTTGTAAATAGTGAACCACTACATCTGCCAAGGACAACGAATCTGTAGGAAACATGCAAAAGAAGAGGAAATCAAGCAAAGAATCTCTTTAGAATGACAAGCTTTTGGAAGAACAAGTACAACATATAAAAACAAGACGATCCCAATAATCCTAAAACGAAGGGTGTACAACCAATGAATCCTCCCGATAGTCACTTATGGAGCTGAAACATGGAACCTAACCAGGAGACAAACCCACAAACTGAGAAGCAGGTAACGCCCACATGAGAGAAACATGTTCAACTTCACATGGAGAGATCAAAAGACTGCAGAGTATATAAGGAAGAAGACGAGAGTCTGAGACATCATAGACTCTTCAAGAAAAATGGAACGGCAATGGGCCGGTCATGTTGTAAGAATGGCAGACAGCCGATGGACCTCACGACTCACAACATGGATCCCCAGAGATCAGATACCAAAATGAGGCCGACAAAACAGCAAACCCTATTCCCCGCACTGTATAACTATTTAGAAATTTGTACACACAGTAATTCACTCTATACAAATATTCAAAAAGCCGAATACCAAATTCTTCACTCTATACAAATATTCAAAAGGCTAAATACCAAATTATTCACTCCATACAACAAATTACAAAGCTGAAAGCCGAATTCAAGACTCTTTACAACTCCTCAAAAAGCTGCAAACCCAATTTCTCACTCCATGCAACTATTTACAAGGAAGCATCACAGATTCCCCAATCTATACAACTATTTGCATAGCTGCATACCTGATATCCCACTTTCTAAAATTATTTACTAAGGTACATAATAAATTCCTCTCTATATACAACTATTTACATGATTGCACCCCAATTCTTCACTTTATACAATTATTCAAATTGCTACACACAATATTCCAGCCAATTCTGCGTTCTATACAGTTATTCAAAAGCTGCAAATCCAATTCTTTGCTCAAAATCGCTATTCGAATAGTTTCACATCCTATTCTTCACCTCATGAAACTATTCACAACTGTGCAAACCCAATTCCTCACAGAATATAAAATTTTAAAAGTTTTACACCCAATTCCTCTCTAATTACAACTATTTACGAAGCTGTAGACCCTATTTTCCGTTCTATACAATTATTCAAAAAGCTGAATATCAAATTAATCGCTCAATTCAACTGTTCACCGTGTAAATATCAGATTTATCAATTTATACAACTCTTTACGAGACTTCTCATCCAAACACTCGTTCTATGCAACGATTTACAAAATTGCACAACGAGTTTTCTGCTTTATGCAACTATTTGCGAGGCTGCACACTAAATTCATCGCCATATATAACTATTCAAATAGCTACACAACCTATTCGACACAGACTATTTACAAAGGTATTAACTCAATTCCTGGCTGGATATGACTTTTTACACAGCTTCTCGCTTTAAAAACTAATAACAAGGTGGCACATCATTTTTTCACCCCATAAAACTATAGAGAGGGATGCATATCAAATTCCTCGCTCTATACAACTATTTACAAGGCTGCAAACCCAATTCTTCGATCTGTAAAATTATTTACATAGTTGCATACCCGATTCTTGACTCTATAAAACTTTTCAAAAAGCTGCACACAAAATTCCCTGCAATATGAAACTATTTACAAAGCTACACACCCGATTCTTCCTTCTATACAGCTATTCACAAGTCATACCAAATTCCTCGCTCTATACAATCGTTTGAAATCAGTTGATCCCTTGCTTGATACACTTATTTACAAGGTTGAACACAGAAATCCTCGCTTTATGAGCTGCAAACTCAATGCCTCACTTAATGAAACTATTGAACAATTCCTTGCTCTATACAACTTTTTCCAAGAGTGCATACCCAATACTCTCTCCTATGAATCTATTTACAAAAATGCACAACCAATTTCTTGCTTTATACAAGTATTTTACAAGGCTACGAGCCCTATTCTTTGATCTATAAAACTATTAACAAAGCTGCACACCAAATTCCACGCAACCACAACTATTTTCAAAGATGTATCAAATAATGCACTTCATACAGCTATTTACAAAACTGCATCCAAAATTCCTCATTGTGTGGGACGATTTAGAAACCTTGACACCAAATTCTCTGCTCAATACAACTCTTTACGAGAATTTACACCCAACTACACAACTACTGACAAGGTTCTACACCCTATTCCTTACCCTAAAAGACTATAAACATACCCAATCCATCACTGTGTACAACAAATGGACGAGGTTGCATACCAATTTTCTTGCTCTATTAGCTATTTATGGAGCCGAAAAACCAATCTTCGCCCTATAGAACTAATCATGAAGCTGCACACCCACTGCCCTACTCTGCAAAACTATTTACTTGACTGCACACCCAATTCCATGGTCTGCAAAACTATCAACAGAGCAGCAAACTGAATTCCCCATTCTATGCAACTATATACAGAGCTTTAGGACCAATCTCCCATTCTATAAAACTATTTTTGAGGCAGCACACCCCATTCCAGGCTCTATAAAATATCTACGAGAATATCCACCCGATTTCTCGCTCCGTACATATATTTATAGAGCTGCACACCCAATTCCTTGCTGTATCCAATATTTACAAGGCATCAGACCAAGTCCTTGCTCTATGAAATTACTAATAGAGTTGCAAACCCTATTCCTCGCTTTTCATATCTATTTACAGAGCAGCATATCATTTTCCTGGTTTCATACAATACTTTCAAAGCTGCACATCAAATTTTACTATTTATATAATTGCATTATACAACTAGTTATGATGTTGTACATACTGTTCCTCGCTCTAAAAAAAGCTATTTACGAGGCTGCAAATCCTATTCCCCAGATACTCCAGATTCATTGCCCTATACAACTATTTACAAGGCTGTACAAACAATACTTCGTTCTATGCGACTATTCAAAAGGCTGCATACCCAAATCCTCGTTCTATGAAACTATTTACAAAGCTGCATGTCTGATTTTTCGCTCTATAAAACTATTTACAGAGCTGCACACTGAATTCTTCGCTCTAGAAAACTATTCATAAGGCTGTACACAAAAATCTTCGCTCTATACAACTATTAGACTAGGCTGCACAAACGATTCCTCACGCTTTAAAACCAATAACAAAGCTGCAGACCTTATTCATCGCTTTAAACAACAATTTACAAGGCTGCACAAAGCTCCAATTTATCGCCCTATAAAACTATTTACGAGAATCCACACCTGATTCCTAGCTCACTCTATTCCCCACACTTTACAACTATTTATGAGCTGTGCACATAATTCCTCGTTCCACACAAATATTTACAAAATGCACACAGAATTCCTCGGTTTATAAATCTATTTTCAAGGGGGCACACCAAATTTCTCACTATATACAACTATCCACACTGCTACACACCCAAAACCCCTCTCTATTTACAGAACTACACGTACAATTCCTAGCTATATGTTACTGTTTACGAGGCTGCACACCAAAGTCCTTGCTCTATCAAACTATTTATAAGGCTGCACATCCCATTACTCGCTCCACACAACTATTTACAGCTTCCCTGCTTTATTAATCTATTTCTAAGAAGGCAGACCCAATTTTTCGCTCTATACAACTATTTACTAAGCTGCACGGCCAATTTTTCACTCAATACAATTATCACACAAGGTTGCACACTTAATTCCTTCAATCTATAAAACTTCTCACAAGGCTGCATACCCAATTCTTCGCTCTATTAAACTATTTACAAAGCACACACAATTTTTTGCTCTATAAAACTATTAGACCGGGCTTTTCCAATTCTTCTCTCTATAAAACTATTCATAAGTCTGCACACCTAATTCCTCACCCTATCCATCTATTGACAGAGGTGCCCCCCGAATTCTTTTCTCTATCACACAATATACAAGGCTGCACAACCAATTCATCGCTGTATACAACTATTAGACAAGACAGCACACACTATTCCTCATTCCCTTAAACTATTTACATCATATTCCTCGCGCTGTGAAACTATTAACAGAGATGCACACCCGATTCTTCGCTCTATAAAACTATTCCAGAGGCTCCACACCTAATTCCTCCAGCTATTCAATTATTAAACAAAGCTGCACACCCGATTCCTCGCTCTATAAAACTATTTACGAGAATACAAGCCAAATGCCCCGCTTTATACAGCTATTTAAAAGGCTACATAGTCGATTTCTTGCTCTATAAAACTTTACAAAGAATCTCACCTTATTCTTTGCTCCACACAATAATGACAAGGCTGCTCACTCATTTCCACGCACTATATAACGCATGCGAATTTCTCGCAATAGACAACTAAACTATGAAACCAGGCTGCACACCCCATTTTCCACACTATAAAGATATTAACGAAGCTGCAAACCCCATTCCCTTCTCTATAAAACTATTTACAAACAGCAAATTCAATTCCTCGCTCTATGCAACTATTTAAACTGCTGCAAACCCCATTCCTTGCTCTATACAATCATTTACAGAGTTGCATATTATAAAAAACGATTTCTTTGCTCTTTAAATTATTTTCAAGGCTACGCTGTTCTCAACACTATAAAACTATCTAAAATTGTACACATTCTATCCTTCTCTATATACAACTATTTACAGAACTACGCACCAAATTCCATGATTTATAAAGTTATTTACAAGGCTGTACACTAAATCTCTAGTTTTATATAACTATTTACAAGGCTGAATACCAAAATACTTGCTCATCACTATTCACAAGGTTCCACATCGAATTTCTAGCTCTACACGATTATTTACAGAGCTGCATACCAAATTCCTCGCTCGTTCTGACTATTTACAATTCTGTACATCCTATTCTTCTCTCTAAACATCTATTCACAAGGCTGCACATGCTAATCCTTGCTTTATACAAATATTCACGGGGCTGCACACCAAATTCCTTCCTCTATACGACTATTTTGATGGCTACACATCTAATTCCTCGCTCTATAAAATTTTCTAAAAGGCTGCACACCCAATTAGTTGCTCTAAACAAATATTTACTGATTTACAAACCCAATTCCTCACTCTTTACAATTTATTACAAACCTCTGCACTATATTCCTCGCCCTATATTATTTTTAAGAATACGTACACCCAATTCTTCACTCTATATAACTATTTAAAAAGCTGCACACCTGATTCCTGCATACCCGAATTTTTGCTCTATACGAGTAATTATAAGGCCTCACACCATATCCCTCACTCTAAGAAACTATATATACAAACCATTATGCATGTTTCCTTACCCCATAAAACTATTCATCATACTCCACACCTAAATTCCTCACTCTTTAAAATATTTACGAAGCTGCATACACATTTCCTCGCTTTATACAACTACTTACAAAATTTCATACCGAATTCTTTGCTCCGTACAACTATCAACAAAGATGAATACCCGATTTCTTACAGTGTATAGTTATTTACGGGGTTTCATACCTTATCCCTGGCTCTATGAAACTATTTGCATGGCTGAACACCCGATTCCAGGCTTTATACAACTATTTTCAGAACGGTACACCAGATTCTTCGCTCTGTACAACTATTTACCATGCTGCACACTGAATTCCCCGTTCTATACAATATCTAAAAGGCTTCATACGTTCTATAAGTCTAGTTACAAGGCTTCACACCAAATCCTCGCTCTGTAAAAATATTTACTTAGCTGTACACCTAATTTGTCATTCTACACATCAAATTCAACTTCCAGTTTTCAAGCTAAACTGGAGCTGGCTTAATGACGAGCGTTTCATAGTGAAACGCTATTGACTAGGAGAAACCTCATGACATAGATGTTTTCTTACTAAGTGTAACAAATTCAAAACAGGGACTGTCAATCGGACCCTCTCATCCTCTTCAGCAAGGTTGAAATATTTTACTTCTCCTTGTATACACTTTCTTTACTATTTCTATCATTCACTCTGACCCTGTTTAGATAATTGTGATTGATTGATCGTCGTCAATGCCCAGTACAACTTTTTCATGCAACGTCATCCTCTAATGTTATTTTCACTATCCTGCTAAACATTTCCATGAAGTTTTAACGAAATCCATCCAGTCATATAACTGGGGATAGTAAACAAAATATACACCATTTTTTGCCGCCTGATTTTGGTCGATTCTTCAACTTTCGCACGGAATCAATATAACTCTTTGTAATTTTTATTTTGTGATAGATTTGATATCAACATTATTATCTCATCGCTTTTATACATCAGTAATTCAATGATTAAAGCATTAGTTACTATAGACTATATAGTTTAATCACTATTCAATAATATTGCGTAATTTGAAATCAATAGTATTGCATAATCGGAAACCTTAATAAGACGAAATGCTTTTTGTTGTCCACACTCAAATTCCAAAACGCCCCACTATGTTTGAATTGCTCCCTTGTCGGGCTGAATCCCAAATTCTGAATCACTGGTTTAATTCTAAACTTACTGATGAAAAAGCTGTTCCTCTTATTTAGCAGTAGAGAAAGGGAAGCAAACATGACATCGCAAATATTGTAAGGGGTTAGGCTTAGAGGTTAGATCTGATCTCCTGGGTCGTTCAGTTACCATGGTTAAGAGTGGTTGAGCGTTTAACTTGCTTCTCTAGACAAAAGCGTCGTGAGTGTGAGTCTTCATCATCACCAGTCTTTTACCGTCCGTCATTGGACATATTGCTTCCCCAAGATTTGCAGCAATTCCCTTTTGTGGGCGTCACAGAACCAATATTTTCTGAACCTGTCCAGTCTCTCTCGCCATCTTATATGCTGTCGGCATCAGTTCCGCATTTGATTTCGGGGAATCCACATTGTAAGTTGTAATCTCCAACAGTTGTCTGCTATTCTTGCAACATGTCCAGCCCATTTTGTTTTTTTTAATGATTTGTATGATGTTTCTGACTCCTGTTTTTCTCCGAATGTATTGTGCTGTCTTGTGGTCTTGAGCTTTATTTTCTTGTGTGTACGTTTCATGGTTCTCAGGTTGAGGGCCAGTGTTTTGGTTAGATTCCATGTTTTAGCTCCATAAGTGACAATCGGGAGGATGCATTATTTTTATTTTTTTATTCTTTATTTATTTTTTTTTTTGAGAGTAATTGGATTTTTTCGTTTGGCTTGCTCTACTGAAATCTTGCCATCCTAAAGTGATTCTTTGCTTGATTGATGTAGTGGTCAATTTTGTCCAGCTTTACGTTTTCAATTTTATTTTCTATTTCCGACATGTTTGTTGTGCATGACCTCTGTTTTGCTGAAATTCATTCGAAGGCCAAGTTTTTTGCTTTCTTTGTTTAATTCGTCTAGCACTAGTTGGAGGTGGTGGAGGTTCTCTGCAAAAAGGTGGATGTTGTTTGCAAATTTGATGTTTCTTAGGTGTTTACTGTCTAGTTTGATTCATTTTCTCTTCCTGGTCGAGGTTTCTGAAGATCATCTCAAGACAGGCTGTAAAGTGTTTGGATGAGCTTCTATCGCCTCGTCTTACCTTTTTGGGGAGCTGAAAGTACTCTGAATCTCTATGTCGCAAACTGGTAACTTATTCTTTATCTCTAATCTGCGCTATTTACTCGTTTCAGCAGCTTAGTGACCTGAGTTACGGTGTTATAAAAGGCAACAAAAAATTACAAGTGAGAATCAAATCAACATTAATAGTAACACGTCCTTCAATGCTAGCTTCCTGTCGGAGGGATCGGAAACGTTAAGATGTTCTGCCTTTGTCAGCGTTCAACAAACCCAACAAGTTTTGTTTCCTTGGCAGGGGTCGGAAAATCACTTGCTACTGACGATAAAGTCACAACCTCATTATTTATACTCTCAATGAATTATTTCCTTTGATCTTGTCAAGTGTTCCGCAAATCTTGATGTCCGATCACTCCCAAACATGCACCTTAGTGGTGGGTATATCCCCTCCAATACACAAAGCAAAAATAAAGAGGAAATGATTTGAAGACTTTTGAGACCTAGTTTCTCGCTCTTTTTCATTAATGTTTAACAATTTCTTTATATATATATATATATATATATATATATATATATATATATATATATATATATATACATATATATATGCAGTCAGGATTTTTCCTCTTGTACTAAGAAGCTAACCCCAAAACAATGGACCTCTCTAGCTAGCTTCCTCTTGGTCCGAAGAAGACGAGCCAGAAAGTCTGACTTTGAATGCTCTCTCAAATCTCTCATAATAACTTAATCGTGCTTGAACAGATTCCGCACGGGCTCGTCGCTTATGAATTTATAATTTTTTTAACATCTAATTTATTGAAAAGTTACTTAATTTATCAAAAACATTACTTTTAAAAAAATTGATTTAGTAACTTCATTCATTAAAAATGTTACACGTTTTTTAGATTGATTTCTTACTAGTTAAGGTAATACACCAATACAGACTAATAGTAAAAAAAAATGTGTAGCTGTCATGTTGTTTTAACATGATTGCAATCATTGAAAATCTTCTTTGCCACTAAAATTTGATTTTTTTTGTCAGTGGATATAGTAAAGACAGTGTTGCTGAATTTATTTTCAATTTTACATTGAAAACTGCATCAAGATCTTATCAAGATATTTTTAAGACACCTACAGTGTCCAGAGATATGGCCAGAACTTTGGAAAGATATTACATATTATTGATATATTAAAGATGATTGCCATCTATAACATTTAATTTATTGAAAAATTACTTGATTTTTTTAAACAATGTAAGTTTTAATTTCTACAAATTAAAACAATTTAAAATTTCAATATTAAATCAAGAATATAGAATTAGTTCAACAAATACTAGCATTTGAAAGTTTGACTGAAGTGAAACTAGTTGTGTGGTTGAAGTAATCATCAACTGAATTCCATAAAAATTCCAGAATTCCTGCAAAATTATAAGATATCAGCAAAATAACAGAATTTCATACCATTTTACCTGACAATGGCATTGACAGAGGTATGCACTTTCGGAGCGCATTTTAGTGTTGTATATCGATGAATGTAATTTCCACAAGGATTAACTCAAGCCACCACAGCTCACGATAGCCTCTGAAAGCAGCATTTGTTTACAGTCATCATACAGGGTTGATGGTGCAAAATTGCTTTGATATTTTGTGTGTGATCTTATTTTCCGGCTATTAGATCAAGCGTTTTGGCCAATGCTGAGGCCCCATATATTTAAACAAAGAATTTGGCTGATTCATTTCTAGAAAAAACATTTAAAACATCGAGAACAAATTTTCCATGTGTTGATTAATTTTAAAAAATACATGTCGACTTACTGGTAAGAGATTATGCGCCAATTTCGTTCACGCCTATCTAATTATGTTCTTTGTCTTCACTGTAGTTTTGATCAACTTTTGCAGTGCATCTATATATTTTCCACTTTTTCTCAACATAATGTGATGGAATAATTGAAAACGACGCACAAATAAAAAGAAATAAGAGAATTTATGAAAGAAACAGGACTAAATTCACGAATAAAATTGAATTTTTAAAATTTTGTTTTGGCATGCTGTTTTCAACATCAAGTGAGCAAGGGTATGAAACTAGACCATTGAGATGATTTCTTCTACGAAGTGCCAAATACATAAAAAATCATGGTCGGCTTACGGTTGAAGTATTGATTTCAAAACAGAACGAAAAGCAAAGGAATAACCACAAAACAGATACTATTTCAAATAAAATACGTAAGTCATTTTTTTTTATTTAAATTTCACTGTAGTAAAAAAAAGCTGCTTGCCAGTCATTTCAGAACAAACAAAGTAACTTTTTTTTTCCTGTTGGTTACCTTCAGTTTAATAGCGTTTGTTGGGAATTAAGTGAGCCAAAAAGAGATTGTTTTATCCAGTTTTTCTTTATCTTTCTGATTTTTTTTTTTTTTGCATAATTTTTCTTTTCCTCTCACCTTAGGATAAAAACTTTCTTTCTCTGTTTGGAACACTGCGTATCTCTCACTTCAACCACTCTCTCTTCGCGTCACTAAATTCCTTACAAACACTGATAACCGATTTGAATTCGGTCTTAAGAAGAAATGTTTGCCATTGATAGAACTGGCAACACACGTATTACAATGTAAGTTATGTACATAGTTATGTCTGGCATCTAGGCACAATCAAAATCATCTAAATTTAGATGAAAACATCTAAACTGGCAACTGAGCAAGCGACGTGACATTTCCATATGTCAGCTAGTGGTTGCAATCATTGCAAGAGATGCAAGCGCATCTAAAAATTGATTTGTATTTTTTATTTACTGAATTGAATATTTGATTAATTTGACGCTTATCTGTTTGACTTTGAGGAGAAATAAACGGCAAAATCTCTCATCTTCTGGGCAATCATCTTCCATCTCTTACTGACTTCCTTCAGTTTCTTCCTTGTCTGCCAGTGATGGACTTAAGTGCGGCTGATTTTGAAGCCTGTTCTCTCAGAAGCCAGCATTTATCAGTCGTTGGCTACGAAAAGCAAGTCTGTCTGAGTCCGACGTTTGCCTGAGGCTAGACTTTAGAGTGATTTGCTACGAAACAAATTGGGAAGGAAGGCCTGACAAACAGATGATTGGGGCTGGCTGAGAATGTGAAACGATTCGAGATGTAAATCGCTGGAACACACTAAAATGATGTGTGAAGGTTAATAAAATTGGCCGAACGTATTTGAAAAGTGCGGTCAATTGCGCCATGACAGTCAAGACATTTATCATAGAGCGGTGGAATATTTTTAAAGATTTCCCTAAGGGTTCATCCAACAGAATACTTATAGAGATACGTAAATATACGTCAATACACACACACACACACACACACACACACACACACACACACACACACACACACTATTTCAGAGTAATGCAGGAAAGTGTTGCGGTGGAAGGGAGATAAGCAAGCCATTGGCCTGTAAGATGTGAACAAAAGCATCATGAGGTTTAAAAAATGATTATTACGTTCGGCATTACACACTTGCACATACACGAGCGAACACACGCACGCACACACGCACGCACACACACACACACACTCACAATTACAAACACACACACACACACACATATGCACACACACACACACACATATATATATATATATATATATATATATATATATATATATAACTATTTCAAAACCATACAATAGTTATGATCAACTTGAAGTATGTATGTACAGTACACCACAAAACTTTGGACTGAAATCTTTAAATGATTTCATCACTTGTCTGCTCGTGATTTTCCACGTTGTTTATATACATAGTCTGTCCAATAGTAAAGAGTTGACCAGCTGTCATTTAATTTTAACGGAATTTCAATCAATAAAATTCAAATTCATTAATAATTGATTGATTTAAAGAGTACAAGGACTTGAGACTTTTACCAAAGTGATTCCAGACAGTGAAGAAGATCAAGAAGAATGTGTCAAGGCAGCTGATGGTGATCCTACAGACGATTAATCTTAGATAGCTGAATACTTCTCTGACAGACTTTGGTTTAAAAATGATAATAATGAATATATCATTAAATCATCATATACAGTAAACTCCCGTTGTAATGACACTGTATTTAATAGTGCTAATTAGTGGCACACACTTTCTATCGGCAAGTTTGTTTTTATATCCATGCAAGACTATTCTTGGAAATTATACTCTTTCCCAGGCAAATTAAAAAGTGAACAACTAGTTAGAGGATTTGTTTTTAATTTGCATTTCAATCTAGGATCATGATGGCTGGCGTGTTAGAGTCAATAGGGTCCAAGCAAGGTGGACAAGATGATGATGATTTGACAATTTGCATGTATTTTTCAACTAACATGCAGTTTATCCATCCATTATAATCGACATTTTATTGTAACGGCATCCCAGAACGGTTCCGTAATAGCGGTAGTATCAAGCATAATAGTTTTGATGATCATCATGTCTGTAAGGAGCGTTGGACCGCTATGTTTATTCTTGTAGTATTTCTTCGGAGATGTTACGCTCTTCCCCTGGAGTGTCGATTGAAAATATCTCAAATATTAAGATTGTTAATATCGGAAAAATTTAGTCAAATTCAAAATCGCCATTGAATTAGATTTAACGTGAGCAAGTAAAAAATGGCAATTTAATTAAATTTATTCATTTGATTGTCTCCCTTTTTTGTCGACTTGTTTTGTCTCCCTCCAATTTCCATTGCTTCTTTCTTCTCCACTCTCCCCCTTCTCTCTCCCTCTGTCTCTCTCTCAATCTCTCTCTCTCTCTCTCTCTCTCTCTCTCTCTCTCTTTCATAATAGTCCCTAATACCGATTTTCTTTAATTCATTTTCTTCTATCTCTGCAATCTCTTTTTTTCTCTTTCTTTCATAATTTCCTTCTTTTTTTTTTTTTTTCATTTTTCACAATTTTTTGAAAATCTTTTTTTTCGTTCGATTTCGGAATGCACTGGAATAAATCCATTCACTGTGGAAGGAATTCCATTGTAAATATCCCCTCCGTTCTCGGGAGAATGTGGAGCGATCATATACTTGATAAATCAAAATTTCTGTTGATGATTGAAAATATAAACATTCAGTTAAAGATTCACCAACAGATATTTTGACTCATTAATTATTATACCTGGAAAAAGTTCGTTTGTTTTTGTTTTGTTTTTTTGTATTTTGAGAATTCACTCTAAATATAAGTTTTTGGGGAGGTCAATTAACAAAGTAAATTTACGCTGAATTGATCCATTACTTTGTGTCCGGCAGCGTTTACTGTCGTGTTTTGGGATTAGTGAAGCAACAAAAAGCAAGAGAAGTAACCTATTCGTTAATCCATTGAGTGACTAACCAGACTTTTTCTTGCTTCCAATTGAAACGCATTTTACAGCCTTCTTGATACGCGACGAGAATCACAGTTGTTATCATAACTCTGTCTTATTTTTTGCATTATTTTTGTTTTGATAAAAAAGGGAAAAAATTAAAAAACTTGTTCATGTCTTTTAAAAATATGTTTATCCCTTGTATATCAAAGGTGAGTATTTTTCAGGGCCGGGTTAAGTCAGTGCAGCGCCTGTAGCTCACGTTAGGAATGATTTTTAAAATTCAACATAGAAATACATATGGATATTAGAAGACATAAAAAGATTTTATTGCAAAGTAAAGTAATTGAGTCTTTCATCTGCTATAGACACATGTAATATGACATATATCTATCTCAGAAATTGTAAAACACTCTTTTCGTTCTGATATTTTCAAAGAACGTTGAATTTATGCGTCGTGTATGTATTACAAAGATACAACACTTCCAGTAATTACTGTATTGGAACATTAATCCTGATTGAAAATAAACTAGAATAGCTAACCTCAGACATCAAGTCGTACATTAAAGTTGAGGGCAGTATTATCAGCAGCAGCTTTTTAGCGTCCGTCGTTAGACATAGACCTTCCCAAAGATTCACCAGACCTCTCTAGCTTGTCTAATTCGCCACACCATATTAAATTCTGTTGGTCAGGGTTTCGCATGTGATCTCTTGGGATCCACGTTGTAAGTCGTGATGTCCAGTGGTTGTCTGCCATTCTTGCATCATGACCAGTTCCACTAAATCGGAATTGATAGCTTGCAAGTAATTAGCACAGGGTCCTTGAAAATGCAGGGCCTGTAGCATATGCTATTTTGCTACCTATTTGATCTGGTATGATTTGGATATACCGTCTATTCTCTGCTGGGTGGGTCACCATTTTGGCTTTGTGCCAAACCTTGGTGAGTTTAGTTAATATCTCTGTACATTGAATATATCCTAAACATAATAACAAAACATAAAGAAATATGAAGGAAACTGAAAAAAATAGGTGAATAATAATTAACAAAGATTCTTTTACAGCAATATGGTTCGCATATTTTGAAGGAAAGGACTTTTGAGGTTTGAAATTTCGATTTTTAACGTCCTTTTCAAATCATGCCCAAGATATTTTCGATGTTGAGAGATTATTTGTTTTTATAAAGACTACCAAATGTTAACGTTGTGCAATATTGTGGGGAAGACATATTGCCTGAAACAACACACACACACACAAACAGAAATGCATGTGCGTACACTCACCAGACACATATACACATATTGCCTTCAGCAACACACACGCTCACATTCAGAAAAATATGTAGACATCTGCGCAGACATACGCACGGACGCAAATGAACACTCACTTGCATATGTACACCCACGCACTCATAATATAATAAGAGACATTTTGTTATCAGCATCATACACGCATACGCACACAAACATACGTATGCATACAATTGAGAAGAAACGGAAACACACAAAAAGTGTGTGCGAGAGATAGAGAGACAAACTCACACACACACTCACGCCCACGGCACACCCACCTGTCATGTTTTAATACAACTGATCAAATACCCCGCCCGAGGGCCGTCCCGCTTCATGGAGCGTAAAATTAATTCTTCTGAAATATTGTTTTAATTCATTTTTTCCATTTAACTTCTTTCTTTCTTTAGAAGATTTTCTCTTCCTTCTTTTTTACTGAATGTCAGTTTCATTATTGTTTCATTTTTTCCTTCCATGTTTTTTGATTATGGCGTATTTCACTGATCACATTTTTTATTGTAGCTTTCTTACTTTTCTTTGATGCTTAAAATTGAAACCGCTGAACAAAAAACAGAGCATTACCTAGAATTTCTCCCAGGTCATCGCACGGGAACTGCGCAGGCCATAAGCCGTGTTTAATCTCATCCGATACTGTTTATCCACACACACACACACACACACACACATATATATATATATATATATATATATATATATATATATATATATATATATATATATATTATCGATCAGATCGATATTGATTGTGTTCTTTCTTTTTCTGTGGCTGATACAATTTCGTATTTTTCACCGGTGCAAGTGATCGATGTTTGACCCCAAGGTAATATGTAGGACGTTGAATGATGATCTTCAAAGCAAGATAACCAAACCCACTTGCATGATTTGCGGAAAACAATCCTCCTACTTTAAATCAACACCGTTCATATTTTGTTTAATGTCAGTAAATGTATTTTCAAGGACCTCCTTATAGAATAAAGTGGTTCAGTACCAAGTCGTTTGTGCCCAGATAAAGGTTTCCCAGGTTGTCGAATGTTCATTTACAAAGAATGCTCGCAGGTTTGCTCGAAACGAAGATTGATACAACACAAACAACCTCCCGGATGTTGATTCCTTTTTGGACGTATCGAACGACGCTAGACTTAGTATCGATTGCTGCAAGTGAGCTGTTGGCGATGTCACTCTCATCGTATCTCCCTTATATATGTATCTGTTTGGAACAGAAGCATGCAGCTCACATAATTCAATAAAACAGGTTTCAGAGATTCATTCAAAGAAAAACGTCCTGATCAGGCCTACCTGTTGTTCATA
>OY735231.1:44986991-45051991 GCA_963457665.1 Thysanoteuthis rhombus | reverse complement strand
TCATGATCATTATAGGTATATAGAAAAATGATGAACCCACAATAATCAAACAAACAGCAAATATTATAAAAAAGTGAACCCCTACACTAGGAAATAGATTTAAGTAAATAAATGAGTAAATAACTAAAATACTCCCTGAGAAGAAACATATCGTAAAGATCTTATGTTTCAACAATTTTCTGATGAAAAAAGTGCATACAGAATCTTTTCTAAGTTATGATTTATGAATGCCAGACTGTAAAATATTTCCGCTTTGTGAAACAGAAAAATAAAAAGCAATGACCAACACCTATATAAGGGAAAGAAACGAGAAAGAGAAAAGATATATTGACAGAATAAGACGTTCTCCAACCTACCCCCCCCCGAAAAAAAGTTCTAAATATATTTATATAATACATAATATATATATATATATATATATATATATATATATATATATATATATATATATATATATATATATATATATATCATCATGCAACTGTCAGAAACAGATTAGAAGCTCTTTTAAAATTTACTAATAGAATTTCTGCTTTTTGATAATAAAAAAAATCAAATCTGCATCAAAGTGCCCAAACGGGGCAGTAATATAAACGTGTTTGCAAAGTTTCTACTTCATCATATTTTAAGCTCTATTAGGCATTGAAAACTCTATTATATAGTATTGTACAGTTCATCAGATTTCTATCATATATATATATATATATATATATATATATATATATATATATATATATATATATATATAATGAAGTGTTGGTATGGATCATGGTTAATCATACAATATGAGATATCAATGACAATATCAGTAGACTAGTTAAAACAAACGAAATATTTTTCTAGCGTTTCATTTATCCCAAGAACTTGAGCAGGGTATATCCAAAAGAAGTTTTTAAGTACATTATTAGCGGTGGGAGGGTAACGTTAGTGAGGTAGATATATGTTTTTGTGTTATGACTCCTTCTGGATATTATATGAATACCACCACCCACTCCCATTCCTGTTTCAACCGACCTGAGTCATAAGATACAACTGATTCACAAAAACATACACACCCCTTAACCTTTCATTCCCATGACTCCCGATAGACTTCAAAACAACCACACCCTTAATATTTACCCTATTCTTAAAATGGACGAAACGCTGTAATAAAATAATTTGTTCCATGCAAAATATGTATTGGATAAAATTCCAATATTGTCATTCTAATCTAATAAATATCAAATTATCACTGCAAGTTTTTTTCACGTATCACTGCGATTATCAAATCACTCGAAATAAAAATTAATACACCTTATATATACCCTCTTTCTGCACGTTGAACTATTTTTATTGATTTGGATTTGAATTAGTGGTATCTAATTCTGTTAATAGTCAGGTTTAAAGTTAGATATTCACATCTATTTATAATGCATATGGAATATAAAATATAATATTTATGTGAGTGAAAAATTGCTTTTATAAGTGTTGCTTATTTAAGACGTTAAATGAGTATATATTCTTTGATGAAACTGATTATGCTGGGTTTCGAGGCAAAGGTAGAATTCCCCTGCAGGATTTTTGGAAACTGGTGCAATCTTTTTGAAAACCAATTTAATTAATGGTGTCATTTTTTACTCTTTCAAATTTCAGACGTATTTTGATAAAGATGTATCGTTTCATTTTTGTTATTGTCGGTTCGTAATTATTTTATTGCTGTGTGATTTGATAATTTTAGCAATGCTATTGTTGGATGGATAACTTACTTTAAAGGAGCATTTAGATACCTGATGTAAAACGTGCCCACTGAGAAAATGTTTGGTAACCAGCTGTGTTTCAATTGAAATATTGGACTATTTTATAATGAACACACGTTCTTATGATTATCATAGGAGTATATACATTTATATATAATCTAGAAAGCTTTACAGCTTTAAACTCAAAACATTAAAAATACAATACATTTTTCTGTCACTTCAGTCACCCATTTTCCAATATCTGTAAATTCAATTCAGTATTTTTTTTTCTCATACATGTTTCCCTTATACATCTCCAACTTTCCAGACAAATTGTTAACTGATATAAGACGTCATTGTACCGTTGAATGCTGGCTGTAATTGTTCAATGTATTTAGCGTCAAAAAGAAAGGAAGAAAAGAAGAAAGGAAGGAAAGAAGAAAGATACAAACATTGATTAGTAAACAAGAAGAAGGCGCATAGAAATATGTGTCAGTAGAAATGAATGAAGGTAGATATACATTCAGTACCTTAGTAGTTCAAGTTAGGCGAACACATACATACATATGTACCTTTGCTAACATGTGTAAATTCCAATTTTTATACACATATCCGCCTATCCATAGAAAAAAAACTTGAATGAATATATCCAGAGAATCTGATAATTTACCGCCTTGTTGATAACTCTGTTATAAAGATAAAAGTGTTTCCAGCAATCCATTCCTCTCTTTCCGAATCATAATCTTATTATCCCTCGTTTCTTTCCTTTCTCTATCCCCCTCCCACACTTCCTCTATTATCTCTATCAATTTATCTTCCCTCTCCCTATGTCCTCATTATCACTTTCTCCACCCAATCCCTGTTTTTCACCCTCTCTCTCTCTCTCTCTCTCTCTCTCTCTCTCTCTCTCTCGCCTGTCTAACCTTCTTCATTTCACGGCCTCAGTTGTAAATCTCCAACTTTCCAGACAAAGTGTTAACAGATATATGACGTCATCGTATTGTTCGAATGCTGGTTGTGATTGATAAATGCATTTAGCTTCAAAAAGAAAGGAAGAAAATAAGGAAGATACAAGCTTTGATTGGAAAACGGGAAGAGAGAACACTCAAATATGTGTCAGTAGAAATAAAGATAGGTAGATAGATCGGTTTGTGCATGAATAATTGCGTTTTTGTTTTTTGTTTTTTTCTATCTTATTGCTTATTTTTCAAATACTGTTATTCAACTATGCTCACATATGTTAAAGCCCGAATTTCGCTCTATTTATTTAGCATAAACTGAAATGCTTTGGAGATTATGATGAAAAGGAGCAAATATTTTTGCACCAGCCTTTTAGATAGATGGATGTACGAGCCTAAATTGGTAAAAAAGAAAGAAGACGCAAATCTGTGCCTTTAAAAGAAAGAAAGATAGAAAGTAAGGATGAAACAGAGAAAGGAAGAACGCTAGCCTTGATTGTTAAGTTAATTTAGCGTCGCCATTTGGGCGCTAGGCGCAATATTGAAATGCTTGTGTAGAACGAATGTGAAGCAAACATAGGCATGTGCAGATCGATTCACAATGGTGAACACCGCTCAGGGCTCTGCATATACAGCAGTAAATAGAAACGGTGGGAGAATTTGAAGTGGATAACCAAATAATAATTAGCATAAAAAGAAGCATAAAATGCCACAACAAACAAGAAGAAATGAGTGAAAGTTTTGAAAGAGGGAGGAACCTTACTAGCTGGAACAAACAAACTGTCAGCATCACTACCACACTCACCAACCTAAAAATTGAGAGCAGCCAAATATTAGAAACTGTCAACCCAAACTGTCGTCTTTTGCTTCCTCAGTTTCAGGTGATTCTGACCGACTAGCAGGCTGGCTGGCTATATTTCTATATTTCTGTTCTTATCCATATCTCTCTATCTATCAATCTATCAATCTATCTATCTATCTGTACAAGACACACTAAAAGGTAAGAAGGATGACTAACATTTTCTTCATATTATATCCAGATAAAAAACGTTTTTTGTTGTTCGAAAATTCCCCTTAAAAATAGGTTTTTAGTCGGAGATTCAATTTACGATGTAAATTTACGCTGAGATGGTCACTTAATTTGACTCCAGCAGTGGTTACGTTTTTTTTTTTTCTTTTTTTTTTTATTTTTATTTTAATTCAGACTTTTAGTACCCTACAAAAGAAAATAGAGAAGTATATTTTTTATTGATCACCCGTTAACCTATGTGTACCTTTTTAATTGATCACTCTATCACGACATGCAGCCAAAAGACGTAGGTCATATGATGGTTTTTACTGAGTGACCAACCAGACCAGTTTTTAAAGAAAATTGTTGTAAAAAAAGGGAAAAAATCATCAATTATTCATCAATTCTATTGTATTCCAAACTGTCATCATTATTATTTTGATGGCGTTTCTTTCTATCTTTAATCGTTTAAAGTCAGGAAGTGTTCAACTTAGTTAAGCGAGGGATATAGGCTGAGATTGTTTTGAAACGAGACGAAGATGACTGCGATTCATTTGAAGGAAACGAGTGAATGGAAACAAAAACGATGATAGAGAAATATCGAGTAATACAGGTACACCGATGATTTTACGGAACATTTACTTCCAGAAGAGTTCTCGAATTTTTAAGAAACTGGAAAAATGAAAACAAAATGATATGTATTAATAAACCATTTGAAACAATTACAACCCAAAACTTACAGCGGAAAATGTTTTAAGGAAAATGGATTTGCAAATTTTTTTTTTAAATTACTAATCATTTTTTTTACTGACATATGCCCGTTAAAATAATAGCGTTATTTACGTATGGATCGACACTATGGAGCCTAAAGCTATTTTATTAGGTAAATTATCTTAATGATTCAAGTATCTCATTTTTCTTTCAAGTTTCAACTCAACTCAACTGTGATCAAGCACGAAGTATTGATTATTTCTATTGCGTAATTTTCTTTCTTAAGTCACGACAGGCAATCTCATATTCTTACAACTCTTTAGCTGTTTCATAAGCTATGTTATTCTATCTCACAAAGACCAATTCATTATAAATTTTAGGTCATAACAGGAATTGCATGGAACAACTTTACGACAAATGATGTAATTGAATTCACTTTTATATGGATAATTTATTTGTATTTTCAAGTTTTCAATTTGGTCAGGCGAGAAATATAACCATCATCATCATTACACAAGAAATATCATGATCATTGTCGTCATATCGTTGGTATCGCGGTGCCAATCTTTTCAGAAGTTGTCAAAATCGTCACGTTATCTATTTTTACTTTTACTGCTCACAATTTCGCATATGATCTCTGCAGATACACGCTGTGAGTGCTAATGCATAGTGGTTGTCTTCTTCTTTTGAGTATTTCACATAGATTTGTTGTCCCAAGTAGATGTAGTTGTCTACTTTGATTTAATTTGAATCAGAAGGGAGAGTCTTTTTTTAATCTTCCACTGCGAGCAAAGGGGATGCGTTTTCCAAATCTGATCCTAAGTTCTTTTCAGTTTTTTCCCTCATTTCACTTGATCAAATCATCATAACTCAGTCACAGATTGCCTGCTCCTTTGAGCTTCATCAGGGCCTATTTAGTCGTGTATTCCGGACACACATTTCCTGTTATGTTCGTTTTGTCGCCAGACTCCCAAAACGCCGGACATGGGGTTTGACATTCCCGGATTCGGAATCAGAGATATCTGTCTCCTTAACTGGTGCCAGTCCAGGAATCGGAGCTCAGTTTATCCTGTTATCAACCAATTGGTAGGAAAATAAGAATGAGAGCAGAAAAAAAAGAAAATAAAAAAACGCAAAACAAACCTCGACACTGGTTAGGAACAGTTGATTTGTCGAAAAATGATAGAAATCAGCAAGAGATCTGCTACAATGATAGATATCAAATATGCCAATACTGAACGTACTGAATCCATAATATATTATTCTCTATCAACCAATACGGTAATCATAAAAAGTCAAGAGTCCACTTTCATTGAAAACTCAATGAAAAATCTAAAACCCATTTCATCCACTTCTTTTTCTTTCATCTTCTTACAGAGATCCTATACTGGTATCCATTGGTAGAGTCAGTCTCTTCTAGGAAACATATTCCAGTGTAGAAAGGAGGTTATCATTTCGAATTTCAAAGAGGCTGGTTTTCTTTTAACTTCAAAATTGTTCAAAAAAAATCTTTTTTCAGTTGCAGCTGAAAAGTTTGGCAATGCAAGTAGACACAACATTAAAGAAGACATTGACGAGAATTTGGAGATTATTGAGAATTCCACGTTTAGATATTAAGTAAACAAGAATATTTTCACGAACATAACAACATGTAGGAAATACCAACTTTGAAACAACTGAAGCAATCAGATCTTCTAGGTACCGACTCAGGACAGGCTACAGAGATTTTAGCAAATAAATTTTTAGCAAAAATCTTAGGCCAACACATACCGAATCATTAATAAAAGTATCAAATGAAAAAGAAATACAAAACATACCGATAAATTTAAAGGAATTATTCTGGTTTAACTTGAATATCAAAACCTGCTTTATTTTTATCTTATTAGAGTCGTTGCCAGTAAATTGTTTTTTCTGTGTACAGGAAGTGGAACGAAATATATTTTGATCGAATAATGTATGAAATAATAATTCGAAAGGAAGTTGTTCAAGTTACCAAATCTTCCGAGTGCAGTACCAAACGTACCGAAAATAGTCAATTAGTCAACGTATCGTTGGTACAAATGTGCCAAAAATGTGGCAGCTCTGTGCATATATTGCCACAATTGCAGAGATTTCGACTCCATTCCTCTTTTCTTAAGGTCTCTCTCTCTCTCTCTCCTTCACTCTCTCTCTCCCTCACTCTCTCTCTCTCTTTCTCTGACGTCTTTCCTTTTTCCTAAGTTAGATAAATTAATTCCATAAACTGTTCGTTGCCTCCAGTGATCGCGTTTCCACAAGATGGCGTTGTTGTTGCTGCCGAAGTTCTTGTTCAAGTTAAAAAAGCCATTTTTCTTCCACTAATTTTGTTGTTGCTTTTGTTAGAAAATCTTCGCTCCACAAAAGAGCCATCGGTGCTGAGATTATTAAATAAATGTCTTCGTAAAATATTGAAAAGCAATCGTTCTCGGACGGTCGACTCTCTCTTGGGTAGTGACGGGCGTGGGTATTGGAAGGGAAGAATAAGAGCACGTGGGGGAGGAACGGTGGACGGAAGGAAAGGTGGGAAGAAAAGAAAAGAGAAAGATTGTGAGGAAAGGGAGGAGACGAAAGTAATATAGACGTCTGAGATGGAATGTGGGAAGGGAGGAACGAATGAAAGGAATAAGGAAAATATGAAGGAGAGAAGGTTGCAAGAAAGGAGAGAATGTAAAAGAGGGCCAAATAGACGTATAAGAAGAAAGGAATTCCCTTAATTCATGAACAGGAATTAATAAAATTTTGCCAAATTAGAGACATTGGGTTCTACACGTGAGCGTAGACAGATAGATGCGTTTCTGAGCGGAGATTTGTGGCGATAGAGCTATGGGTCACAAGCAGACACACACATACACATACATACGTACATATATATATATATATATATATATATAGATAGATAGATAGATAGAGAGAGAGAGAGAGAGATAGAGATAGATAGATAGATAGATAGATGGATAGGGGACTAGAAAGAGAGAGAGAGAGAAAGAGGGAGAGAGATTTATAATTACTGCTGTCACTGATCAGTTTCACGAAGCAATTTAGATTCAGGGAAACTGTTTTGTTATCCTGTCTTACGAGAATGTTGCTTTTAGTGATTTTTATATTATTTTTGACGGTTATTTTTATCATTATTTTCTGTTCCTATGTATTTGGTTTGGTGGTCAGGAGGGTAGTGTGTATTCCAGTCAGTGGGAAAATTGGTTCAAGGTGGCGGGGGGTGATGATGGAAAGGAATTTTTGTTGTCCGTACCAGTTGTGGGTAGAATATTTGTTTATGTGGTTGCTATATCTTTGGGGGATAAGGTGAGTGGTGTGGTTGTTCTGTCGGGATTTTCAAGATGATGCCCGGAATGAATTTATAATAGAGTAAAGTATATACATATATATATATGTGTGTGTGTTTGTGTGCTTGTGTGTGTGTGAGTACATGTATCTGTTCACAGGATTACAAAGACGGTCTATCCCCTGTAACAGCCCATCAGTACTGATCGTGGGACAGTTCAGTTAGTTACGGGACAATCATCCAAATGTGAAAATACGCCAAGCAACTCTAGTATTACGCGTGCATACGTATGTGCATGTGTAAGTGCGTGAATATTAGGATGTGCGTGCATGTTTCTGAGTCGGTTCAGTATATGTGGGATTGAAATGAAAAAAAGAAAAGAAACTGATTGACCGTCCATTTTGATGATTGCAGATCAATGATGTCACACTCTCAAGAAGAGAATTTTGAAATCAGAGCTTGAAAGTAGGCATCAAGAGACACGAGGCGTTAATTTGCTGATTTCCAAGTCTCTAATGCAGCAACTTTGGAGACTCGTGATAATATTACTCAATATAAATACTAGTGCACTGTAACATAGCAATTGACCGAATATGTGATACTAATATTTTGTTGATCAAGTACACTTATCATATACATATATATGATTATGAATTGTGTTACATTATATAGAAACTATCATTGGAAATGGGCCCCTGTATTACACGGCCAATGTATCACTTTGCCAAGAATACGTAAATAGAATGAACAATTAAAGAAAATGAGGTCGTGTAATCTTACAAATTAATAAAAACATATATATATATATATATATATATATATATATATATATATATATATATATATATATATATGTATATATATTATTATTATTATTATTATTATTATTATTATTATTATTATCATTATTATTTAATAATAATGATAATAAAATGAATGTATAATCCAACAGAAATAACTATATATGAGTTGTATTACTTAGAAACATGGAACGATATCCGTTATTACACATTCAATATATCATTTCTCCTAAACAGCGTAAATAAGGTTAAACAAAATAGGTCTGGTTCAGGAATCGAACCCTCAACCGATAGGTACTCACTTCAATGTTCACCACTCTTAAGATACAAAGGCCTGAATAATTGCTTTAACTTCAATTTTCATTTTGTTCTTTCTATATCTATATCTATTCTACCTGCTCGATTTGTTTTTCAAAAAATAGTTTAACTTCAGCAAGAAATTGTTGTATGATCCGAAACAAATAATTATAAAAGCAGTTATTAGGACCTTTGCATTACCATTGAGCTAAACAGCTCAATGGTAAGAGCAATGCAACGTTGAAGCAGCTACTTATCAGTAGCCGATTTAGTTGCAGCTGCAGCTTCATTTCCTTTAAGCTATTTAGGCTGTCTACGCCAAATGATACATTCAATGTGTAATAACAGGAAATTATTTCAAATAGTGTTTCAAAGTAATACAGCATACTGATAATATCAATACACACACACACACACACACACACACATATATATATATATATATATATATATATATATATATATATATATATATATATATGTCAAGATCATTCTGCAGCCATCTCAAAATGTCTGGCCAAACCGGCACCGAACTGTGCAGCCGGTCCTTTTCCAAGTACATGCTGCTCTATGGAGCACAATGCACTGGCAGCGATCACATGAATTCATGTATGTAAGCGTATAGCAGTAGGTAACAACAATAAGGACAATTCTCTCTACAGTAAACGAAAATCTGTCATACATATGCACACGGACTTGTCTCATTCTAATAGATCAATAATTTCTTTTAAAGAATTTCTCTTTAATATGTATACCATACACACATTGGTATTATCATCATTATTTGGAATCGAAGTTAGAGTGGAGTTTAACCATGCAGTAACCAGTCAAATTTGTTTATACATATGCATGTATGTTTGAGTTGGTGTTACCACCGACGTCGTTCTAATCGTGTTCTATGTTAATCATCCTGATTCAGATAAATGCTTTGAGTATAGAAATAGATCAGATGAACTTGTCAGTCCGCAGAAGTACCAACTTCAGATATGCAGATAAAAACTTTTTGCCTTATGGTGATGAACGAGATAACTCGACGCATCCATTATTTCCTTGGTTTCTTCTTAACGCAGTAGATCCAACCGTTGTTTCTTTGTAATCAGTGTTTTTTCCTGGAATGTCATCTGAGAAGATGGCCAATATAATTCAACGAATTGAAACATGGAATTCACACCATTGATTGTAACATTCTGCTCTGGATGAAAATTTTTGGTTCTAAATGTCAAAATTATCCAAGACAAAAAGTGGCAGCTTCTTCTTTATGATTCTCAGATTGCCAACTGGGATTCTTTTTTCTACACTCTGAACCAAAATCTTTTTGAGGGGAAGGTTCAATTTATAAGGTGAGTTTATCCTAAATTTTCCCCATGTTTGTGGAAGGCAGAGTTCATGTGTGTTTTTATTTTCCCACAAAAAGCAAGAGAAATAACTTGTCACTTTTTTCTCCCAATATCTTAATTGATCACCCCCTGCACGACATGCTGCAAGAATACATCGGTCACGTGATGGCTTTTTGGTTGAATGGCTAGCCAAACAAGTTTTCCTTAATTTTGTGCTGGTAACAACCGATAAATGATTATGATTTATTTTGAATTTTGTCATTAGATGAAATAACATCATTTATCATAATTGCTTAATAGTATTTCTTCCATCTTAATTTTTATTGCTTTTCATTGCAATTATTACGACCATTAATTAACGAGGAGCCATCTCGAATGTTATTATAGTTATCTTCATTTGATGGAATTTTGCAAACGATTATCCATTTGGATTGATATTTCTTTTATATTTAAACTGATCGTGATTACTCAGACTGTACAAATATGTGCATTGATCAACAAGTAGTGAGATTATCCCGTCAATGTCAAAGGCAGGAGTTAACTTTACAGTGGGTAACAAACTAATAATAACAACAGCAACTAACAAACTTCACTCAAACTCAGGGGAGGAAACTCTCCACTGTTTGACGCTTCTGTCTTAATAAATCGAACCTCTTTTTATTGCAATTTGAAATCTCGACCTAGTTATCGGGAAATGGCTCTCTTATGGATTGAGCCAAACTGACAAGTCTTACGTATCTATGAAAATTCACGTAACAAATACGCAGGGGATATCTTTCATTCTAATGGTTTTAAGTAATAAAAAAAATTTCAAGGCTTTTGAAGGGTTCTTTTTACATTGTAAGTATAATGTTTGACTCTACACTCCGTTCAATATACATATATACATATACACACTACCGAGGAACCGCCATGAGTGGTCTTCAGCATACTTATATATATATATATATATATATATATATATATATATATATATATATATATATATGTGTGTGTGTGTGTGTGTGTGTGAGAGAGAGAGAGAGAGAGAGAGAGAGTGTGTGTGTGTGTGTGTGCACGCGCTATGCGCATCAATTTAAGTAAATAATTATTATGCATTGAGTTCGGAATTGCCCCAAATCTCTCTTTTAATAGAATATTGATTAATAAAATTATTTTGAATAAATAGAGACCAAGTTAATTTCCTTGCCACCTTCAAATTATTGAAGAAGAAGAAGAAGAAGAAGAAGAAGAAGAAGAAGAAGAAGAAGAAGAAGAAGAAGAAGAAGAAGAAGAAGAAGAAGAAGAAGAAGAAGAAGAAGGAGGGGAATGGAAAGGAGGCGAAAGAAGAGGAGGAGGAAGAAGGAGAGAAGATTTCCCCTGATAGAAATTCATCCATTTTGAAAATATAACCATATATGCCTCATATAATAAACCTGGGAGGCATTTTCAAGGAAGCAATTTATATTACATCACTTTCCGGATAATTTAACCATACTTTTATTTCACCTCACTGTTCCAAAAATAATCCCATTTTTTTTTGTTTCAATGTCGAGAACATCGTTTTTGAAGTCCTTTTTTCTATTGATTTCATTCTTTTCAGAATTCACATTTCAAAACAAGCCTAGCTGTTACAAAGTCAAACTCTACGGGTGGAAATAATTACTGCAACTTTTGTATTATATATATATACATATATATATATATATATATATATATATATATATATATATATATATATATATATATATATATATATATATATATATTCCAAAGTTTATAAACTACGAGGGACGTGTGTTTGTTTTACCAACATAATGGACTTTTAATACATCATTCATCTGAGGGGAAGGACTGAAAAAGTGATTTCAGATTATATGGGCAGTTGGAAATTTTATATTTTAATTTTAGGAATGCAATCAGTAAAAAGTTGTCTCCCCTTGTGGAGATCGGCCTTGTTGTACTTGTGTGTGTTGTTCTTGTTTTTTTACGATGGAAAAACAAAGTCAATTCCAGCCTCCGGCTGACTGAAGTTTGACAAAAAATAGAATTCTTGCAGCAAAAGTTAATAATAATTCCGAAAATGTTTAACAAGTATCGATGCTTGCGGATAAATGTATTTCTTATCGATGGACAAGTACATACAGTGAGTAAAAATAATAATTGTCTGCCTTAGGAAATGAGCTATCGACGCATGCGCAGAAGTTCGGCTCATTTTATGTGTTATGCAAAGCGCCACAATCATCTCTTCTAATTGCTTGCATCCAGGCCAGTCAGAAAGTTCAGGAGGGAAGCATTTGGATTCCTTTATTGCACGGTGTGTTGAGATCGACCTCTTGTAAGAATATTAACTACATTGTCACGGGAGGCTCTGTACATGACCCACTGTTGTGTACGACCATGGAATTCCCCACGGGTCGCCCATCTAGTAACAGACTATCTCCAACATGGCATTACTTTGGTGATCGTACATTGCAGGTGAATCCAATGCAGTTTGGTTGTAACGACAGTACAAAGGCAATCTTTCTTACAGAGATCTCACCACTCAATGAGACCATAGATGACTATCAGCCTCTTAACTCCGAAGCTACCTTTAAATCGATCGGGATACTAAACAGTGAATTAAATAGAAGCTTTGGACCACTTATCAGACCTTCCAAATCAGATTTTCATCCCATTTTGAACTTTTTTAACTGCCCTCGATTTCATCCCACCTTTCGCTTCATTTCCCTTGATTTTTGTTTCGATCTTTTTGTTATTCTCCACGAAAAGTTGATGTTCATAAAGTTTAAAGTATGAAATTCGTAAAGAAAACATTCTCTTTTTCTCTCCGAAAAGGTCCCAAATACTTAACCGTTTTCTTTCGTCTCAATCATGGAAATGAAAGCAGAACTACTAGCCCTAGCCCTAGTTCCTAAACCATTGAAGGACAAACGGAAAAAAAAATTGAGCAGTACAATAGTTTTTCTATCAGAATTACAGCTCATAATTATTTTAACACGCGCAGAATCTGTTTTATATATCTTGAGATTGCTGGGGCATCTAAGCATTTCAAGCTGTGTAATCGAAATGAATTTTCTGGTTTGCAAACTTTTCCAAAAAATATTTAAGTTAGACTTTGTCCTTAATCGTTTCTGAATAAGATTTTACATTTGTAAAACTAGATTATTCACTGAACAATTTTCTGAAATGTTGCATTCAGAGCGACACAACATGACTAAATACAGGCTTTTCAATGTTGATGCTAACGAAATTTGCTTTTTCCTGCAAAATGTCCCTCTTTAAAACTCTTTAAACCAAGAGACTAGGAACAAAATGTCCGTTAGTTCAAATTCTTATGACATGTACTGTAAGTCTCTCGCTCTCTGTCTTTCTATACAATACGTATATGTGTGTATTGAATATGTTTCATTTCAATTTTCAAAGATCAATACATACGTGTACGAGATACGTATACGAGAAAACCATTGATATGATGTATATATATATATATATATATATATATATATATATATATATAACTTATTCCCTTCGCTGTTATTTGCAGCTCTCTCTTGATCACTTTCACTATTATGTATTTGGTATTTATCTTCTTTTTTTCTTCTTCGAATTGTAATCTTAACAATTTAATTTGTATTCTTTCATTTCGAAATATCTTGTCTTTTCCCTTCAGATCTGAATTTGCCACAACCCAACCATTCTTCTTTAACACTTTTTCTCAAATGGTTTCCTCCAAAACTCTGTGTATTATTATTATAATTATTATTATTATTATTATTATTATTATTATTATTATTATTATTATTATTGCTGCTGCTGCTGCTGCTGCTATTGACATCTACTTCATTTAGTTTTGTGTTCTCTGAAAATCGCCCTGAGAATCGGCTTGAATCCTTACGCTGCACCAACCTCATCACCGCCGCCACAGAAACTGTTTATTACTCGCTTCAGAAATAGTTCTTAAGGTTAGTGGAATTGAATTGAACTTGTTGCGAAATTGAATTAGTTCGAAAACGGGAAAAGAGAATAAAAGAGAGAAAAAAGGAACTTGGAAAGTATTCGACTATCGGACATAGCTTGGAGGAAAGAATAAGAGGAAAGGAAAAATTTGGGAAAATGGTGAGAAGAAGGTGCAGGTCGTAGAGAGAACGGTGGGAGAATTGCTATGGCGTGGAACCGACATTTTGGCCCATTCATTTGTTTATTTCAATAGTTTTTCTTTCTTTTTTTGAACTCGATGTTACTTTTCTGAAATATTTTTCTTCTGATGGTAGATTTCGTAGCAAGGTTGTGTTTATAAATGTCATTGAGTGCGCCCTGATAGGCGTAATTCGTCCCGTGTTGATAACAGGTCTTTAGCAGATTGTGTACGTATTTACCCAAGTTATTTTAGTTTGGCACACCAACACAACAATGAGATACCAAGACAACCGGAAAGCATATAGTACACTGTCAAATATGTAACAAATTATTTCATCCATAGATTTTCTGTTTGTTTTTCTATCAATCTATTCTACAGATATAAGTCTTGTATTACAATCTTCTTTTAATCCGACCACCTTTTTCTGTCATGGATTAAAATGTCAGAACAGCTCAAGTAGCCAATAGTGTCTAAAGTTCAATTCTACAAAAGAGATAAGACATTCACATACAAGAAGTATCTTTGCTTCGTCAGAAACATCGGGGAGGGATTCGAAAGAAGAGAAATAAACAAAACATGTATCATTCTGTGTGCAGAGACAATGGAAGGGATGTTTCCAGGGGGCAAGCCTTCACAGATTGTGGTATACCTTTCTCGGTCTTACTGATGCAATTGAAAAGAAGTCAGAGCAAAGTATATTTGGTAGCGACTTGGCTTGGAATAAGGTCAAAGTTAGCAACTACAGCTCTACTCCCTGATTCAGAATCAGGGTTGACACTCTCCTAGTTTGCCTTTCTCTTGAATTTTGTTTTCCATGGAGAGACAAATATGCCTCACTATCAACTCATATATAGACGAATCTATGCCTTTCCCAAGGACTTGGTTCACCGATTCCATTATCCATGCCCTCTTCTACTATACTACTCGGTTCCAAGTTAGCGTCGGAGGGACATGGTCATCATGGATTATTACAACCATATTCATGTTCATCGACTAATTCACACACACATAACACACACCACACATAAGTGAGCACAACCCCAACCACTTTTTTATAGAAAGTTTTATTTTCTAAAGCAAACATAGCAGGATTTTATTATTTCTTGTGGGAGATTCGATAACCAAAACGGATATGACCAGCTATTATTTCTGACTGAACTCTACAGTATTTAAACTCTGCTGCCGTATACATGACAATGTTCATATCTACAAATGTGTACACCGTTACGATAAAGGTTTTTTCAATATCATTATCTCGTGCGACAGCCTCTATCTTCTATTACTGCTTGTGTTCTTGTTCATCCATAAATTAGCCCAAACCGCCACTGGAATGTTTTTCCACCCCAACAGAATGCATTCTCTTAATTCTGTCTCGCTTGATAGTCGTTATTCATTTACTTTTCAAGTGATGAATTCGATTTGAATCCGGCCACATGCCAGTCCAATCAAACACTTTCATCTTTTGCTTCTTCAGAAACTCACTTTTTTCAGCGAAATCTATTTCTCTCGTGCAAACATTACTATATACGCTTATATATCCACACATATCCATACATCACTTGATTTTATATATTCTAAAGTATTTTAATTAGTCGAGTTACTGCAGTATGTTTTTGATTTTTTTCGAATGTAATTCAATATTCAAGATTAAATTGGATTTATTGATCTCTCGATGAAAACATATGAAGTAAGCAAAAGATTGACTGATAAAAACATATCTAAATATGGATGGACGGAGATATATAGAGAGATAAAGCATTATTCTAGTACAGGCAACGTTTATTAGGGAACTAAATGTTGAATTACTTACTTTAGGTTAGTCTAGTACTAAACGCTGCATAATGTGGGTGTTGAGTGAGGATTAAACTTATTATGGTAGCAACTGTCTGCTCGAAAGTGTGAAGCACGAGAAACGCACACTGGTATCTATATTCATATATATACTAGCACAGTATCCGACGTTGTCCGGGTTTGAATATATATAGAAGCATTCATTTTGAGTTGAACTTAAATGACTTAATTAATAGTAATTTTTCATGTATTTCTCCGTGTAAATAATTGCATGTAAGAATATTTTTATAACGTCTTTCCATCTCTGAAGTTGATTTTGTTTTAGGCTGTTCTTTGGGACTCTGTGTGGTGATAATTATTCAAAAAATCTAAACAGTAAAATTGAGTGAAAACAACACTAAAAATCAAAAGGTTAAACAGAGTGTGATTAAATATATTTTGTACATCACTTATCTCACTTCAGATATTACCTCATAACATAATCTACCCGTTTACATTTAATGTTAACTAATTATTAGAAATGAAATGGTGTAGAAAGACGATGACCGTCTTTATTGTATGAGCCATGTACATAATTAATTTTTTTTTCAATAAAAGAGCTGCTTTAGACTTTTGAATTTTCGATTACACGTGGTAGCTTTATAAGTAAAATTGGTTGAAAAAAACTTCATGAAAATTCAATTTAAAGAGAAAGAATATAATCAAAGCATGACATTTTTATAGATAATATTGATTATTAAACATTAGGAAATGTGTAGAAAAATATGATTAAAATGAAACCTAATAGCAATATCTGAGTGGTATTCAGTTATGGTACAATGCAGTTCATGCAAGTCCATATATAACCTTATAATTACGTCTTTATTTAGTGTTAACGAATAACTTACAATTGATAAGAAACAAAACAATATTGCAAGACTATGACTGTCTTCTTTCGGTCAGCCATTAGTTGTAGTAGTACATATGTTTACATATAAGCAAGGCATTGATTCTGTGTTTCTTTCTTACCCCAAAGTCTGCATGAAAAAAGTTGTAACGAAAACATAAGAACAGTGAATACAGTTTGTTTACACATTAGAAAGGATACGATTATCGATGTGTATGTAAATATATCACCAGTAACAATGATTTGATTAACAAATATATTGAGATTAGCATAGTATAGAGTGAATGATACCATTGTAGCTCTGATTAGGAAAAATCTGCTGAAGTATCTTTTATTTGAAAAAGGAGAGAGCGTTCTCACGTAAATAAAAAAGAGGAGTATATATTTGAAAAAATTCTGACTACTTTTATAAACTGTTGTACCACTAACGTAAAACAGAGCAGAGATAACATGGGGTTTCAATGTTTTAGCATATGTGTGTTTGATTTTGATATTTTCCATTTTACTCTGGTTGAGAAGTTGCTGTCTTTTAGTTTCCAGTAATGTGTTGACAGTGATGTACGGTTTTTGTATTTCTCGTGGGTGATGGATGGTGTATAGTTGGCTAATCTTAGTTTAAAGGGCATTTTAGATATTCCTATATAACATTTCGCTTCTAAGGGGTTTCTCTTGGGTTGATAAATATATATATATATATATATATATATATATATATATATATATATATGTGTGTGTGTGTGTGTGTGTGTGTGTGTGTGTGTGTGTGAGTGAGTGAGTGTATGCAGTATATGTATATGTATATATATATTGGGGTTTTATTTATATATGGTGAGGGGAATCAATATTTCAAAATTTCAAAATTTCAAAATTTCAAAATAGAACGTAAATAGATTCATCATACAGCTATCTTGTTTCCGATTATTTTCATACCATTGTGATCGATGGACCACTATTTTCTTTATTTATTTTGCCTTTAGACAATAAATGTTTAGTTTTTTGATGGGGTATTTTCTTAATTTTCAGGGTTGCTTTTCATTTACCTCATTTTCTATGTATGCGTTTTGGCCAGGGTGTTATTTTTTGTCAGGTCTGTGCTAAAGTTGGTTTTGTATGATGGTTCGTTATTTATTGAGTTCGATTGTATCTTGATGAAAGTTAATACAGCACCAATATTAAATTATCAATCTCTATCTATCTATCTATCTATCTCTGTAGTGTGTGCGTAACAATTTCCAGTGAATGCACAGATACTACACTCAGCTCCTTGGCCGAGCGCTGAAGAACGATTCTTTGATTCTAGACTGAAAACACTGATACTCTGATGTTGAGCAGAGTTGCCAATAAATACGTAAATAATTCCATCATTTTCACAGGTACTGAACTAACAGTATTAGTATTTCAAAGGATACACTTCATAATGGAAAATGGCAAATGTCCGTACTACATTTTGTTCTCAAAAACTTCTCAGATTACCAAAGGATTTGAGTTGCACCGCTCTTTCTCTCTCTCTCTCTCTCTCTCTCTCTCTCTCTCTCTCTCTCACACACACACACACACACACACACACACGCACACAAATATAGAAAGTGTATACATTGACATCAACACTTTGGGGCGACTCCTTGGTCCATGGACTGAAGATCATGGGAGCATGAAACTCTGAGTCATCATATGGTATTGATCTCTGTTTCTACACTTTCTATATTCAATTACCCTTTATTTCTTATATCGAACACTATATCCTCCTAAATAAAGCAATATATATATATATATATATATATATATATATATATATATATTCTCTTTGGTGCTCCCAGTTTTCTTCGTGTAAGTTTATAATACTTATGGGGAATTTCACTGAGTGTTCCCCAAAATACGTCTTATAATCTATAAAATATAGTGGTTTCTTAGTTTATTTTGTTGTTCCAGTGTCACGAGGCACATAATAAATTATTTCATTCTTGGCTAGATTCCAAACAGTCGATATCTTATGCCATCGCCTTCTACATGATTATATGCCACTTCAGATTTTCAATTTTAGCAATTCTATGGCTATATTCAACAAATTTGGCCTTTTTAATAGTTTCTGTCCCGAGACGCGTTGGTTTTGATATATTTTATTTTTTTTTTTTTTTGAATTTCCTGAAGTAGCATTTTTAATCAATATTTTTCACGATGCACAATGTTTATAAACAATCATTATAATTTAATTTTTATGCTACAACTATCTTCTCTTCATGATAATTTTTCAGTAGCTTTTTATCATCGCAACTTGAATAGTGTAAAGTCACAATAAAAGACAAAAAAAAGATTTAAATTAAGATGAAGGTAAATAATAGTTTTATCTAATTTTTCCATGAATTCAACGGTTTATTATACTTCATCGGATAAAAATAATACATGAAACAATTGCTTTTGAAAAAAGAATTTTGGCCATTTGGCTATTTTGGGCTATTTCAAGGGGTATTGGCGAAAGATATCTCCAATTATCTGGCAACACTGTGCTACATCTGTGGCTGTGAAAGTCGTCTGCAACTTCTGCAGCATCAATGGTGTCAGCGCCATTTTTCTTCACTCGCCCTCCAATTAAGCGTAGAAATCTAATTAGAAAAGAAAAACAAAAAGCACTGATTCCAGAGAATAAATAGAAAGATAAAGTGAGTAAGTTAAAACCATGTCTTTTGATCAAATGTCAGTGATTTCTTTTTTTATAGAATTCCTGCGAGAATGCCGAGACGAGAGTTCAATGAAAGTGTGAGAGTTTGAGAAATTAGTCAAATAACCTTGTGTCTTTCGGTCTCCATTTGCTGTAATCCCGTTTTCTTTTACAAAGATTTGATCGAATGTACAATAGTCACAATATTTCTTCAAGTTGATAAAAAGGGTTCTACATTTCGTACTTGATATGCTTGGATTACAATAACTTTTGATATCAGTTTAACCTAAAAAATTGTGCTTTTGACTTGAGAAAAGAAAAACTTTACCCCAAAGGCAACACCGCTTCTTGATTTTCGTAGCTCCACGACCCATCTCTTAGCAACAACTTAGTATTATTGCTAAGAGATGGGTGAAAACATTAGGATTAATTGCAATTTCAATGTAAATACAGTGAGGAACATTACAAGACAAATCATGATAGATTCAACTGATGAACATGAAGCATTCAAGAATTTCAGTAGACATCGTGCGATGCGAATTTTGTTGCTGGGTAGAAATTGGTATTTTTTAATTGCTTTTATGTAGAAATATAGAAAAAGTTTGCTTGTTGTTTAAGAATTGAAATAAAGTAGAAAAGATGGGAAAAAACGTTGTTTAAATTAAATGAGAACTTATTTTTTTATTTGGTTTAAATAAATTAAGAAACAAAAACAAAACTAGGCGTCAAGTAGCAACAACAACGACAACATCAACAACTTATGTGCAGCTGATTTAGATACAATAGGTCAGCTGTTGGGAAAATAGAATCGGTGACCCAAATTCAAACGCCAACCGAGGCAGTTTATGTTCATCATCATCATCATCATCATCATCATCATCATCATCACTCTTTCAACGACCGTCGCCGGACATGGACCTTCCCAAGGATCCGCCACACTTTTCTACCGTGGGCATCATGGGGCCAGAACTTTCTGAATTTGTATAGCTTGTCTCTCCATCTTATAATCTACCGGCTTCGGATCCGCATGTGATCTTGGGGGATCCCTGCTGTGAGTTGCGATGTCCATCGGTTGTCCGACATTCTTGCAACATGGCCGGCCCACTGCGATTTAAGATTTTTAATTGATTCTATGATGTCCCTGACGGATGTACTGTGCTGTCTTGTGGTCTCTCCATGTGAGATTCAGCATAATCCTTTCATGTGCATGTTGCATGATCCTCAATTTGCCAATCCGTCTCTTGGTTAGGTTCCAAGTTTCAGCTCCATAAGTGACAATTGGGAGGATGCATTGGTTTCATTGGTTGTACACCTTTTTTTTTAGGATTAATGGGATCTTCTTGTTTTTGAAGGTTGAGCTTGCTCTGCCAAAGGTTTGCCATCCTAGTGTGATTCTTCGCTTGATTTCTTCTTCTTTTGAGGGTCCAATGGAGATTAGTTGTCCTAGGTAGATGTAGTGATCTACTTTCTCTAGTTTTGTGTCCTCACAAGACGTGAGCAATCATTTCTAAGACTTCCCAATAGTCTAGAAGGAGGTGAAACAAGCCATTAAACAGACGAAGAAAGGACCGGCTCCTGGACCAGACAACATCACTATCGACCTACACCAAAAAGCGGGTAAAATCATCACTAGGAAACTGGCCGTCTTTTTCAACTAGTGTCTAAAACACAGTAAAGTCTCGTATGATTGGAACACTGTTATCATAATGCTTTCATATAAAAAAAATGAGACCTGAAAGACCTCAATAACTACAGACCTATAAGCCTACTCAACTGCATATTCAAACTTTTCGCAAAAAATCATCACCAACCGAATCACAAAAAGACTTGATGAAAATCAACTACGAGAGCAAGCTGGCTTTAGAACAAGCTACTTGACCATGGACCACCTGCATTCAATAAATCAGCTGAAAGAAAAAGTAGCAGAATATAAACAACCACTCGCCGTAGCATTTATCGATTTCAAAAAGGCGTTCAACTCAGTAGAAATCATTAAAGTCATGGAGGCCATCACTTGACAAGGTGTAGATCCAGGATATGTCGAGGTACTGAAACATATACAATTATAGCAGCTCCTTTATCAGGCTACATAAAGACTCAGACTCCTTTCAGTTCCAGAAAAGAGTAAGACAAGGTGATACCAGCTCACGAAAACTCTTCTCAACCTGCCGCGAGATGATCTTCAAAAGACTAGACTGGGAGAGTAAAGGAATTAGAAAAGATGGCAAGTATCTAAGCAACTTCAGATTTGCAGACGACATTGCCCTTTTCACAGAGAACCTACATGAACTAATGATGGATGAACTATACGAAGAGAGCAAGAAAGTCGGCCTGCACATGAACTTCAGCAAGATGAAGATCGTGTGCAACAGCCGAATCGGAGATGAAAACACTAAGATCAAAATCTAGGACACAGAATTGGAGAGAGTTTATGTTCACTAAGGATTAATGCCTTTTGGAAACGATAGGGTAAATAATTGTACAGACAGTCTTGGAAATGGAAAATTTGAATTCAAAACCTGTAAATTACAATCCTTCACAAGATTCATTGGACTGCGTAGTTGGTTCATTGGTTTAAAAGATGAAAGAAGGTCTTCATATGCTGGACAACTGGTCATCTACTGCATCCGATAAAGTCTCCGGCAGTCTTGGCCAGAACTAATTCCTTTTGGTACATTTGTATCAGATTCGCATTTTTAGCTCATATTGGTAAGTTTGGTACAACAATTAAAAGATGAACATGGCATTTGTGGTTTGGAACCTCATAGTCATTAAGGCTAATGATACGCCATAATTATCATATGTAAACCTCTGTAAAATTACTCCTGGTGTTTGCTCCATCATTTAACCCTGGGTTCAGGTCATGTGTTTCCGTCAAAGAGCATCAATCTGCATCCAGAGCATACGGTCGGTCATACTTGCTCACACTATAAATGGAAGCGAGTGCAACGTTTTCCCCCTTGGGTGGAATGACTATCTTGTGACAAGGTTGCTACTAAGACATACCCACAGGAAATATATGATTTTGCAACCGTTCCTCTGTGGCAGTGGACGAGAATGTTGATAGATAAATACTGAGTGAGATGAATAGATTACTGTAAATGAATTACCTGCAGGATATATCGGTATAGATTATAGAAATATATGCTCGTCTGTTTCTACATTTTTTCTGTATTGTTCATATATATATATATATATATATATATATATATATATATTGAATGATATCCCATCGTAACATTGTTTTCCTCAGTGATAACAGCAACGCAACACTGAGGCAACTATCATATTGGTAGCAGGTTCTATTCCTACAGCAACCGCATTTTCTTTAATTGTTCATTATGTTTACGTTGTCCAGTTTCAGTGATAATATAACGGGAGGTCATTTCAAATAAGTTTCTCTATGCTATAGCAGAATTTAGAATCGTTCTGTCGGATCATATATATCCATAACCATATCCATCTCTCTCTCTCTCTCTCTCTATATATATATATATATATATATATATATATATATTAAAACGGGACGAATCAGTAGCAGGAACCGTAGTACGTTATAAAGGAACCCTAAATTTCAAATGCTTCCCTATATATATATATATATATATATATATATATATATATATATATATATATATATATGCCGTCTAAGTGCATCACTAGAGCAGCCCCATTTTCTTTAATTTTTTGTTCTATTTACGCTGTCTAAGATAAGTGATACAGTAACCGTGTAATGACGGGATATCATTTCAAATAAGAGATTCTATATAATATAACGAAATTTACGATTATTTATATATATATATATATATATATATATATATATATATATATATATAACCTATAGAATTTACCTTCCCATTATCAACCGTGCAAAAACAATAATATCAATCGCTGGCGATATTTTGCTGACCATAAACAGCCAGTTGTTCATGAAGGTTGGGGACAGCATAGTTCTATACTAATAGAGCAAATGCAGAATGACTAATTCGTTCTTGATTGCTTGCAAACAGTAAGTGTAGGGATGGGGAGGGGGTTTTAAAATGCGAGACACGTAGCATATGCTAATTTTGAAACCTTTAAGCCGGCACAGTTCTTTCTCTCTCAGTCTGTCTCTCTCTCTGTATCTCTCATGATCTTATTTTGATACGACATTTTCCAAATCTCTCTCTGTCTCTGTTTGTCTATCTGTCTCTGTCTCTGTCTGTCTGTCTGTCTGTCTGTCTGTCTGTCTCTCTCTCTCTCTCTCTCTCTCTCTCTCTGATTCTTTTTGTCCGTATTGAATGTTTTTTTCTTCTTTACCTTCCGTGTAACGGTCGGCGGAGGTAGTCGACGTCGTGAGACGTTTTACAACGACCACGAACATTCTTCCTCGGCAATTGATCCTCAAACCAAAATATCGATTTCCAATATCCTCCGAGGCTGATGCAGACTCCAGCTCCATCATCTTCTTCGTCTTCTTTTCTTCTTCTTCTTCTTCTTCAGTTACTGTCTACTTTCTTACTCTCAACTGATTTCCGCCTCCTGCTTTTTTTGTTGGATTTCTCTCTTTTCACCTTGTTCACTTCCTCCGTCTTATTACACATATCAAAATATGATTCCTTGTGTTCTATGTTTTCTTTTCCTTCCATTCTCCTTCAATATATTCTTTTCATCGTTAAAAGACATTTTTATCTATCTATCAATCTATTTCTGTCTGGTTCGATCTATCTATCTGCAATAGCACATTTTTATCTATATATTTCAGTTTGTTTCGATCGGTCTCCATTAGCGCATATATATATATATATATATATATATATATATATATGTATATTATTAATAATATTATTATTATCATTATCATTGTTATTATTATTACTATCAAGTAATGGATATATGACCCTATACAAGTGATTATAAATGCGTAAAGAATGATAACGGGAGATCATTTCGAATTGAGGTTCGAAGTAATATAATGCAAATATACACATGCATTCCTCTCACCGATCACAATATTTGAGCCACTGTAGTGCATATCGGTCTCTTTGGTAGGAAGGTGACTATTATGAGTGTATTTGTATATATATATATATATATATATATATATATATATATATATATATATATATATATATATATTACTCTCAGTACCACCACATAGACTTTAATAAAGTTTCCGTCCCAACGAAAGTCAGGTATAATTCTCTCAATCTTTCACATTATGTTTACATATATATATATATATATATATATATATATATATATATATATATATATATATATATATATATATATATATATATATATATGTCTGTGTGTGGCAAATTTGGAAAATTATAGTTATTTTAATTAATTTGATTTGATAAAATATTTAGCTTTGTTTCGCGTTGTCAAAACAAAGAGGATCAAAATTTCGCTTCAAAATTCAACAGAACAATTGAATAGGTATAAAGAACTAATGAGAGAATCGGCATCAATATCAGGCTCTGAAACTATAAATAAAAGACCTGGAAATTCTTGTCATAGCTGATATTAGCCTAAGCAGTTATGGAGCGAAATAACTTGGAAATAAAGAACACTATAAGCAGGAACACCAGCTAAGGTTCCACAACAAGACCACTAATGACACAAAACCACGCCATGACTGAAGCAGTGGCACATCACCACATGACAACGTGAAACATCGTAAAAAAAGATTCAAATTAAAATATAACATTTTTCTGAAATATCAATTGCCCTTGTCACGTCAACAGTCGAATAATTCCTAATTAATCAACAATATCCTTATCTACCTTTCCATCAGTTCTTGAATAGTTCACAGTCTTTAATCATTTCTATTTTGTTTCTTCCTTTTTTTTTACATCCTGCCCTTGATATAAAGCTCTGAGTAATACTCTTCCTACTCACATTCCTGACACACAGCCCGAAGCAAATTTCTTCCAACGGTTAAACCTCTTTATTCATTAGAGCCGAGTTTGCATTTCTGCTTCAAAAATTACTTGAACTGGTCTGATTTATCACTCAATAGTAAATTTAAAGAACGGGGATGATCAGTTAAAAAGGTTGGAAAAAATTGAGATCAATTAATGAGTTCTTTTTTTCGCTTTTTGTTTGATCACTATAAAGTATGAATTCTCAAAAAATAAATGTCAACACTGTCGAACTCAAAGTGAGGGATCAGTTCAGCATGAACTTTTATTAGAAATTAAACTCACTCACTAGAAACCCTTCCGTGGTAGAATTTTTGAAAATTAAAATAAAACGAGAACGTTTTTCTATACATAATAAAGACTAAAGGCTTAATTTGTTTGCCTTTAGTTCCATGAATAGAATGCTGGGGAAATCTTCATTGTCAGTTTGAGTTGACGGATTATAATAGGAACAAATTTTGCCGAAAGATCTCCCAATGTAAAAGACGAAAATATTCACTTTCAATCTGATATAAATGAGATGCCTTCCGTCTAATTCTTTATAATCATTCTATTTATCGATCATGAGGTAAATTCCTTCGATTATTTCTTCACTTTACTCTTTTGTCACTCATGAAGCTACCATTTGAATGTAGATGAAAATTACCAGATCATATTTTCCCTTTTTTATGTTTTTTATGATTGAAATATTCGCTCCCGTATTTATTTATAAAAGATAATGTTTTACATTCTAGACTTAGCCTACACAGATCTTCCCATCTAGACCTCAAAATGTTCAATATTATTCATTTGGACCCTCTGCTTAAAATCCTGGATCTATCAGAGTTCAGATATCAATTATCAACATTAGTCTTCTATAATCTCAGTAAATCTCTATACTAAAAGGCATAGTTTTTAATAGAGGAATGTAATTTGAGCATAGTTTGTTGAAGGGGTGAACCATTTATAGATGTGCTAAAATCAGCCAGATGTGACGATAGGCCGTTCCAGTTCTCTCGACAATGTACGTGTAAACGATTACATTTCTGAGAATTTCAATTAGCTCTTCGTGGCTGTCATTCGTCTTAATTGGCTTAATTAATTAGTGCAAAGTAGATACACCAACATGAACAATCCTCCCCCACTCATAAAGAAAATCAAGCGGAAACGAGGCTTCCATAATTGCTGCCATCGCTGTCTATTTAGATTTCATTCTTTGTCGTCTTTTCACGTTCTCTCCGACCTTCACTCATCTCCCTCTCTCTCCTTTTCATCCCTCTACCATTCTCTCCTCTTTCTCTTCCACTCTTCTCTCTATATCTCAATACCTCACCATTTTCCCTCCCCCTTTGCTCTTCCACACTCTCCTTTCAATTCCACCCTTTTCTCTCTCATCCACTCCCTCCCACCTTCTATCTATCACCCTCTCTCAGATCAGGAAAAAAAGCAAGGCGTGAGGTGGTGACAGAAGAAGTCCTCCCATCAAGATAGCCGACCGATTCTCGCTAGCCGTCGAATAAGAGTCACGCTATCCAACTTTAATCGTCATCACAGAAATTTCCAATCTGTAAAGCACGCGAACGATGAGTTGGCTACTTCACTGGCGAAAGTCAACCAAACACAATCATCACAACGAGATGTCGATGAATTCATTTTGTTAACCCTCACAATCAATTCGTTTACTTATCAGATTAACTTATCAAAAAATCATTTTTCTCTGAGGGTCGGAGATCATTTTTGTTTTTCATTTCACAGTTTGGAGGTAAGTAATTACATCGTAGTTGTCGTATTATTCGAACCCTATATTATTGCAAAGGTGCAGATGAAGACATGGATAAGGTGATATTAGGTTTGTGGCTTCGCTTTTGCACCACCGGATCCTTGAAGTGGATAAAAACGTTGCTTACTTCACGTAGTTATGAGTTATTTGATTAAAAGCTTTCTTTTTGACGTAAAAGAGAACGTGTTGTAATAGTATTCCTTTTCCGTCTTATGTTATATGATTAATGTTTTGTGTTTTGTTTTTTTTGCCGTGAAATTTCCCAGGTTTAAACTCATGTTCTTAAAACAAAGTGATCTTATTACAATACATCCTTTCAAACAAGAATAATGCAAGACATAATTGCCACGTTTCATTGTTTTTAGTATGCAAATGAATTGAAAACCCTTGGTTATTCAAAGCACACGCTATTGACATGGAGAGTGTAAAATTATATTTGTTTTATTATTTATCTATTTGTTTACTCCTTTACTTTTCGATCTAAAGTACCCTACACCCTGGAGCTGAGATAATTTACGAGCGCACTGAGAAAAGCCGATAAAACATCATTTAAAAAGAGAGGATATATTTTATACAATAACGAAATAAGGGCTTAGTCACGGTGAAATTTTCTTCAGATCTAACGCTAAGAAGCTATAAAACAGACTTGTCAATTCGGCTGTTATTTATTCGGACTCTCATAAAGCCAGCGAATCCCTTATAATCAGTTTGATATATGGCTTGCAATAGATCGGCAAGCATTTACCGTTATAACTACTTCGGAAGTATGCCTGGTATTTAGCTATTGCCCGGATCTGACTTGCAAAAAGCTAATATCAACTGCTTATTAATGTAAAGAACATAAAGTCTAAATCATCTGCTCTCAAACCTTTTTTTTTTTCTGTCTTATTGTAAATTAAAAACAGCCTTTAGTGCAATTCATTCGCCTTGGATCCCCCCACCTTCTGAAATATGGTCGATCGGATAAATGGTAGAGGAATGGGTTGTGTCAAATCGGTACATTCAACCCTCGCACACTGATTAGTTTAGAGAAAGGCCTCCACTCCAGGGATACCCCTTTTGGAACTATTTTTGAACAAAATTAGAACTTCATGGTTCCTTTTTGTACTTTAGATACGGTGCCCGGAAGATTTGGTTCATTTTAACAATCAAATTACGAGTGAAGTATTGAAATATATTTCGTTTTACTTTCAGGCTATTTACATACTTCGACTATAATCATAAGGACCCGTTTAAAAAAAACTGTTATACAAGATGAAAAATTGAATTCTGACAAATTCTTTTTAATTCATACGAAATTTAAACAAAAAATTTGGTTCGTTTTGGCAAAAAGCTTTGGTACATTTGAAAAAAATATTGCTGTAGTGTAGTTCTTCCTTTTGTTAAGCATCCCCGAAAACACCAAACAAAAGTCAGTTACGGTACGACTTCACCATATACATTTTTTTAAAATCATCAACTTGTGTGTGATATGAACACAAATTGTCTTTGAACTGAAGTTTCAAATCTCTCGGACAATTCCATTTCCTGTGCTGTTAACCATTAGGTCACCCAGACTTCCTTATCTGATAATTTTTCATTCTGCTGGATGAGAAATCGAGGCTTGCTTTGGAAGTGCTCAGATGCTTTCCAAAAGTTTAGTTCAAAATTTTATAACCAACATAAATATGTTAAAAAAGTCATCGAAGTTTTGCTGTACACCATCTTCTATTACCCCAGAGGTGATCCCTGTGTTATCCAATTGAAAAGTACGGTTTAATATCCCTTTTGTTTATTTTTAGTACAATGTTTAAGATCTATCTGAGAAGTATAGAGCCATTTTAAATATCTCGAGAACCGATTGTGCAGCCCTGATGTAACTTGGTAGCCAATAACAAGAGACCAGACTACGTATCAACCAACAAACATTCTCCTTTGGAATTATCCAGTCAGCTGACAGAAACAATTGCTTAAGCTTGCGTATTGTATGGATGTCGTATTGATAATGACTGGGCCCTATGATTTTTCATTTCTCGTGCATCATACAATTACGTCGGTTCCTACATTTCATATTTGGGTTTCAGCGACTTCTGATTTCCTTCTGGCTTTCTTCAAAGAGATTCTAGACAATAAACGGGATTAAGTAGAACGCAACAAGGCCACTAATTGTAATTACAGAAAAACGATTTTGCTAAATGTTTTGAAACGTTGAAGGGAAACTGACACACACACACACACACACACACACATATATATATATATATATATATATATATATATATATATATATATATATATATATATGGTTTGTGTTAAGGAAAGTACTTTGAAGAGATTAAGGCGCTATTGTCCTAGGTAGGCTATTTTTCGTAATTATCAAATAGCTGGACACTTTCCGGACATACCTCTGTCTCTTGTCAATAACTTTGAAAAGAGTCATTAACATCCTGTGCTTCGCTCGCACAATTTAACTCCTTCTTCGTGTTCTTGATATTGTTGTCACAGTTGGTCACGGGACATGAACCTTGCTCATCCTCCGTAACAAACTGAATCATAACTCTTGTCTTACGTCTCATACCAGCATCTTCGTTGACAACTTAATGGGGACATAAAGTTCTCTGTAAGAAAGACACATTTTCAGATTACACCCGATATATATCGACATGACTAGCCATGGGGTTTCCATTCTTCACTGTTATTTCTAGCGTCTAAACCGATTTTTTTTCAAGTTCCCTTTGGTTTCTCTCCCTTGAAGCCTTTGATGCAGCCGTAGTTCTCGTATGATCACCGAAGTTAACCGACGTCGAGTTTGATCACTACCTGGATGGGTGACTGGGATTATCAGTTGCCGTATGCAGCAGCTACATTGTTACCCTGGCTGCCTTTCCATATGCTCTTCCACTAATTAAGAGAACATCTTGCCATGCAAAGAGCGAAGTGTGTACCCAGTGTTTTCTCACACCCCTTTGCCCTATGGAGGGTACATGACATTCTGCTCCCCTATAGGCTATAATCTTCCATGGCACTAATCACTATAGGTGAGAGGTGTGGCTGAAGGGATTCACAGGATTTGGGGATCTGGGTTCCCTGCTCAAGATCAGTGTCGTTTCCCTGTCCTCTGCATTGGATCCAAATATAGCATCTGTGCACTCTCAACCCCCACTCTCTCTCTCCCTATCTCTCTGTCTCTCTCTATCTCTGTCTCTCTGTCTTTCTCTCTCTCTCTCTCTCTCTCTCTATATATATATATATATATATATATATATATATATATATATATATATAATGTAAGGAAAGATTTTTGGAGACACTTCTGTGGAAAAATTGAAAACACACACACACAATGATTCTTATTTTTCCTAAATTTACAAAAGTTTCATGAAAGTGAGATGGTATAAATTGTATAGTTTTTTTATGGGGGGTGATCTAATTCTTTTCTGGGAGAGACCGTTTTTTACAATTAAAGACTTTCTACACTCCCTAATCATGTACATTGGTGATCTTATTGAGAATTTTTTTCTGATTTTATCAGAACAGCTTGCAACTCTCTCTTTTGCAATTAGATTTATGAATAATATCGGTGTTCTAGGTATACTGTGCTTTGGAATGGTGTCCGCGTGTTTCAATGAGCTTCTATCGCACTCTGATCGGAAAGATGTCAAGTGAGACATTTAGATAATGTGATTAGTGATATTTACATATATGCATTCAGTGGTTGTGAATGGAAGAAACATTCCCTTAAAGAGAAGCTTAATTCATATACATTTGTTTGGTTTAGAATTGTTTGTGTCGCCGAGGGTTCAAAATCATTCAATACATAAATTGGACATACCATTACTACATTATTTCGATACTTCACTTGGCATCTTTCTGACCAGAGTCAGTAAGATAACATTTAAACAGTGTCACTGGTTGGTGTTCCAGTCAACGTAAAATAATCATTCCTTCAAATGCTGCTGATTAAGACAACCAATTCATTTTTTTGTAGAAGATTTGTGCTTCATGACCCTTTAACCTTACTTCCCACCTATGATTTTTTGCTTATCAAATAAATAATTGTATTTTCTGAGAAATATATTGTGCGTTATTTTCGATAGTAAAATTCCCCAAATGGCAGTGTTTTGCAAAATTTACATACTCAAGTCTCTAGGCCCGCAGGCTCATGCCATAACTATTAAAAGTGCAGAAAGAACAAAGAAAAGAAAGGCAAAAAGTGAAGATCAATTTCTGCAAAAGTTCCCAGCTCGTCATCGTCTTTCTTCGTGACTGCTAAACAGAATATCATTTTTTCAGCAGCATTGGGCAATTTGGATATCTCGTTTGCGTGATAGTGAGCAAACGTGGTGCAAAGGAAATCCAATGGAAAAAAGAACATTGCTACTAATATTACTTATCAAGATAATGATGAGATGAAGATGAAGATTGAAAAAGGAACAGAGACAACAACACTGGAAAATAATGATGAGCCTGGCTGCTTCAGGGTTGAACTCCATTCTGATTTCCATTCAAACGAAGGAAGATTCGTAAACCTTTGTATATATATATATATATATATATATATATATATATATATATATATTTTCATTTTCTCAAAAAAATATCAAGTTTCCAATCGGTTCCACTAGCGGTGGGACTAGTGGAACTGCTTTGGACACTCGGTAATTTTTTGAAAAAACGAAAATTTGACCATAGTAAAACGATATAATAGGTCATATTGGCCTAGTGCCAGAATCAGTTAGTCTTAGAAACACGAAAATAACTTACTATGCACGCATAGTGAGATGTGTCTTCATCTCTGTCAGCTTTAATTGACAAGAACTCAGGGAGATAGTGTGATACAGCCATGCACAGATGGTGGGGAGGAGGGTATCCCTTTTTTTTTTCAAGAAAGATCTTCCCTCACACGCTATCTTGCTTATGAACAGCTGATCGATTTGTGTCAGATGAATCATAGAAATTGAGAAGAAGAAGAAGAAGAAGAAGAAGAAGAAGAAGAAGAAGAAGGTTGGGATTTTTTCCAAAATGTTTTTCTCGCTTCTGTGAATGGAGGGACGATTTTTGTGAGGATGATCGGGAGTCACGAACGTGATTTCAATTCTGGTACGCTAATACCCGCGTGATTGGAAAGAAAGATGGGAGGAAAGAATGGTAATTGGAAGGAAGGACGATGAAGAAAGAAAAGAAAGAAATACAGGGGGTTGAAAGTAGGAAGAACAGAACGGACGGGGTGAAAGGGCGAGAGAAACAGATATGGAAGAAAAAAGAAAGGAAAGGAGGAAATGGAGGGAGAAAAGAAGAAAACAAAAATTGGAAGAAGGAAAGTATATATGAAATGAAGGAAGACAGATAAATGAAATGCTGGAGAGAAAAGGGGACAAAGGAACAGATGCCATGAGGAAGGAGAGAAAATTTATGGCAAATCAGATGTAAAATATTTTTGAAATAAGAAAAAATAAAATGAAGTGAAATCGTTAAAGCACTCAAAGATCGCCTGTATCTGACAATGCAATTGTCACGAAGAACTCAATGAAAACCAGTCCATATATAGCTACAATATAGAGAAAGTGATTGTGATAATTCCCTGATTCACCTCGAAATGTGACCGATTCCTCCATAGCCCACGGTCCACTTTTCTACAAAATTTCAGTGAAATTCATTGTGAACTTTTGGAGATATAGTGTGGACAAGCACATAACTACGGTGTATAGGGTTATAGTGAATAACTTCAGAATCTATCGTTAAATTTGATCTCTACTTTTGTCAACCCGCGACCAATCCTTCTGCAAATGACGCTGAAATTATTTTAGAACTTTTGGATAAACAGAAAAATATGAGTGAAAACATTGACAGGTATACCTTGATTGCTGCCATTAATTCCTTTCAAAATCTTTCGCACACAGAAGCAGTGTCCCAAGCCATGATATAATTTATACTCATTCGTATTAATTTGTCAGCAATACTTTAACAATACGATATCAAACTCCACACTAATCAAAACTGCACTATTCAACGTATTGCTGTATCCTTTCTAGCTTTGTTGACCAAGGTAAAAACTATCATTGAAAAAACGGAGGGATTCAGAAAAAGGAACACGGGAAGCTTATTTTCTTTTGAAATGAATTTTGTATGCCAATTTTGTGAATCGAAAAAGGAAACTTTAACGAAAGAAAAAACGATTTAATCATTGAATTCAAGGTAGGAAAGAACAAGGCAAAGTGTCATGATTATAGAAAGAAAATAAATAAGACCGACAACATCGTATTCTGCAGATTGATATTCATTGGAAATATATTGGGAAGACAGACTGACAGACATATACCAGCTCGGTTGGCAGAGGCAAAGATATAATGGGAAAAATGAAAAGACGAGAGCTGGAATTCTGAATTTAAAAATCCAGAAAATATATGCCAATCTGATTCTGAAAACAGAAAATAAATATTTAGGGGAGAAAGAATGATTTAATCATTGCAATGACGGCGGGAACGGAGAAGTCAGACTGCCATTAAAAGAGAGATAAAATGAAAAAAAATAAGATAAAATCACCCTTGGGAGAAATTTAAGTTAGAAAACCAGAAATGTGTCTCTTATTGAATAATTACTAATTAGAGTTGATGATAAGGCTGTGATTATTTTTCCCTGATAGAAGCAATGATTAGGATGGCCCCGACAAAGAACCATGAGATCTTCTCTCCCACTTGTTTTCTTCTTTTTTAATCTCTTACTCTCCCATTTCATTTCTTTTGCTTTTTGTATCTTGTGGTCACGCAATTAGGCACTTGGATCTTCATGCCACAGATCTTGCATGATTGTTGCTATCGCTAGACTCTTTCAAAATCCCTTTTTTCTTTATTTGCCTTTCTTCTTTTTCCGATCTCCTTCTTTCTTTTCATTACATTAACCCAAATTCATTGTTGAGATCCCCTCTCTTTCTGAAATTCACTTTTGCGCTAATTCATCTCAACATTTGTTTTTTTCATGTTTTCGTTTTTGTTCTTACTTTCTTCTTTCCCTTCCATCCTTCTTTTTTCTTCTGTTTCGTCTTTTTTTTTTTTTGCTCTCTATCTTTGTCTGCTTACCAATTTTGTTTTTCATTTTCTTTCTTTATCTTGTTCTTCTTGTTCTTCTTATTGTATGGCTTCTTTTTCACCCTAGCTCAGTGTTCTGCTATAATTTCAATTCACGCCACAGACCTCGCATGATTGTCGCCATCGTGAGACTTAGGAGATTCGAATGAGTAGAATTCGAAGCGTAATTTAACAGTTGTAATTGGGGAGAAGACAATGCAAATATGAAGTCTCGTGTGACGATCGGCCACACTCGATGCCACGAGGGATGTTTGGGAGATGATTGAATAGCGGAAGTGAGTAAGGCGGAAGTGAGAAGGGCTGATGAGGATTGTGGGTAAATGGAAAAGTTGTTATGGTTGATTGTCATGAGCAAAGCTTTGTAACGACAATGGGAGTTTGTTTAACCAGAATGGATGAATTCATTGGACAATGTTCGCATTTAAGTAACACTTTCAATCAGACATAGCAATGAATGATTTACACTCATACTGTGTTAGCAAAATTGAATCATTTTTCGTGGATATTTGAGAATTAGAATTAAAACTTAAAATCATTTGGGGAATGATTTACTGAAATAATTAGATTTTGCAGGATGAACGAAAGTGTTACCAGAAAAAAAACAAAAACAATACTATTATACAATACGAGTAGATCTATTTATTAATCATAGTCTTACTCTGTCTGTATCTCTCTGTCTCTTCCCCATATTATATATACTCATAGTTATTTATTTATTCATATATATATATATATATATATATATATATATATATATATATATATATATATATATATGTGCGTGTGTGTGTGTGTGTGTATGTGCATATGTGTGTGTGTGCCTGTATGCGTATGGCTCTAGGGCGAAACGCTCGAATGTAAAAAAGTTCCCTACATAAAAGGTCCATCGAACATGAGTCTTTTGAACATAAGGTTCAATACTTAAATATCAAGTCCAACGCAAAAACATTTGATACAATAACATCCAATGCAAAAAAGTCTAATAATGCAAACATGTCTAATGTAAAAAGGTCCAATACAAAATTGTCAAATGCAGTTTGGTCGAATGCAAACACATCCAATGCAATGAGATTCAATGGAAGAGAATCCAAAATTCAAAGGGTCAATGCAATGCAGTTGAGTATATATACGCATATAAAGCATGTGTATGCTAGTATATATATATATTTGTATATGGCTTGCGCACACGGTATGGACGAATTATTATAAATGCATGTTTGTGTCAGCATATTTGACATATGTGTATGTGTTGGTATATGTAGCACGTATGTCTGTGCATGTATCTATGGGCATGTTAGTGCTTGTATGGGCATAGTTGCTGTGTATATATGTGTGTAAGTTAGCAAGAAATCCGTGTCCATCTCCGCTGCTGTACTTCGGTTTCAGTATTGATGGTATGAATAAAGCAATATTTTTCCTCATATATTTTTGTATTATTGTAATATCTGTTAAATATCATTTTTTTAGATATGTACACATATGATGCGTGTTTGGGTTGCGTCTGCATGTGGTTCATGTGTATGTGTATGGCCTTTTTGCCTTGGATCTTAATGCATTGAAAGTTTTTTTTTCATTAAAAGTTTTTTATAATTTGGAAGATGTGTCTTTAAACCATTTTCAATGGACATTATGAACTTGGATTATTAAGTTTAGCTATTTTTGATGCTGGTCCTTTTTGAATGAACGGATTGACATATATATATATGTTTTCCTATTTTTTTTCTTGATGCAATTGGCTGAATACACCATCACCACTTATCTCATGGTTTAACTTGCCATCTGATGGACGTGCTATTTGTACCTATATCAATAAACATAAAAGGCTGAGCATTATGATTTCCATCGACCAGCACAAAATACTTGCAGAATATACACTTATACGATACAGCATAATTCTTGGGAAAGAAATCTATGGATTTTTGAGGCCTCCATCACAAAACCTAAAACAATCAATATCTCCGTCAGTTTAGGAACGAGGATGTTAAAAATTCGTTAACAACTCATTTAAACATCTAGCCCAGTGATGAATTCATTATGCTTGTCAACTCATGCGTGACAGAATAATGACACCCAAGTGACAAATGCTTAGTTTAAGGGTATTAAAAATTTACATTCATTACATCAAGATGCATGTTCCCTTGTATGTAAAAGATATAGGTGAACTAAAAATTTAAAAAATTGTTGTCTGTTATTCATCCTACTGTTACTCATTGTCAGTAAATGTAATTGCTAGCTTCGGGCTATTGTTAGACTCATCTTGTCAGCTTTGTAGGCCTCACTTTCAAACTGTGATGCTGATGTAATAGTTGCGTTAGTGGAGGCTGTATCATGATGACATGGTCATTTCCCAAATTGTGTTTGAGTTTCCATCTGTTATGGCATTAATAGTATTAGTATGTATGTGATCCAACGTGTTAATACTTCTCGATGTAATGAATCAGTGGCGTGTGCAAGGATGGTGATGAAATTGCTATTTATACTTTTGTACTTTTGTTTCTTGACTAAGGGATGATATAAATATGTACTTCTTGTGCTCGCAGCTTGTATACTAGGTATTAGTGTCTAGTGTGATCACATTGTGTGACAATTTGTTTACTAGTATAAAACTAGTACAAAGGCAGTGCTATTTTAGTCAAGGTAAATTGAGTTATTGAAGTCTACATATGTTGAGAACCTGGTGAGTTGCCCGTTTTTGGACTTTTCTTTGTCGTCTTCAATCAAATATATAATGAATTTTTCGTTATAGAAATCAATATTTGATCTTTGAATCATTTACCATCCATGAATGGTAAAAAAATAAAAGATATGTAGATATATGCCTCGATTAATGCAGTTGATACGTTTCAAATTTTGTCGTACACTTCAAAAGCACACTGCTCAAAGTCATGTAATTGTTCGTTTTTTTTTTGTCCAGCTTAGACTTAGTAGCATTAATTTATAGCACATATCCGAAAACCTGCATAAATCAAAACTGTGCTATTCGAGGTATTATTGTATTAAGATATTAATGAATTCATGCGTGTATTATGTATGTGTGTATCTAATATATCTACATGGTTGTGTAGATATACGTATGCATTCAGTCAAATATTCTGTGTATTCATCCCCACGTAATTTACTTCAGCACCCTCACTATCAACCCCCTACCTTCTTACTATTTTACAAATCTCTCTGTCTCTCTGTCTCTCTCTCTGTCTCTCTCTCAGTCTTCAGGTATGTCTATTAACGACCGTCAACCAAAACTGTCACAAAACTTATGTTTCTTCAGTTTTCAAGTTAGTCAGGCTGGTTGACTACCTTTGTACGTATTTGCTGCATCAATGGAGTGATAGGGCTGAAGACTTAGAAAAGAAACCTTTTTAATGTCTATAAAAAACGCTTTTTAGTTTTTCAAAATCACTCCAAAGTTTGTTTTTTATTATCTCAGGGGGGGTATTCACAATACAAGTTTATTCTAAATTTCATCCAATAGCATTTGCACGTTTTTTTTTTGTTGTTGTTTTTTAAATTCAAACAAAAGGCAAGAGAAATAATTAATACTTTGAATACCCGTTTTTCCAATTTTTAATTGAGCATCCCAAACAAAGCATACTGCTAAAAGACGTTGGGCCTGTAACAGTTTTTATTGAGTGATTAACTAGACCTGCCATGTAATAAAATGAAAAATAAAAACTCGCCTCTGGTTATCATGATTTCATACTGACTCAGAGCACGAACTGACAGTTTATCTTTTTTTACATCTACATTCATTTTCATGGAATTAACCAAATGAAAAAAAAAATTAATTATTTTTGGTAATGCTACAACTCTCCTCTTCTTTGGTTATCTCTTACTTATATTATTTTTGATTAACTAAGATTTGGTTTGTATACTTTGCTATATGTCCGGAAGCGGATATTGACTTGCCTGTCGTTGCATGTTTTTGAAGACTTGATAAGTTTGCATGTAAACAATTGACATACAGACAGACAAACTGGCAGACAGACAGACGAAAGTAATTAGCAGACGGAAATGAATGAGTCTTGCCGAAAGAGGTGCAACAAAATCATGATTTAAAAAAACTACAAAGAATTAACGTATTAATAAGTTAAATTAGGGTCACAATTAGAGATATCCTCCAAAGAACCTTTTCACCAAGCATCTGAGCGAGTAAGACTGTGCTAGATTCTGTTAAGTCTCAATAGGTAACCCTTCTATTTCATCTTTTCTTTTTCTGCCCGACAGTGTCCTACTTCGTTTGTTGTCACAATTCTGTATAAATCACACTCATTCAATAAAACGAAGATTATGATTGTAAGTTACTAAACAATTAATGTTTGGTAAAAATTGAGACATACGTAACATTTCACTCGATGACGACTGAATTACAAAGGAAATGAGAAACATATCTGTAACCATTATTTATCGTATTAAGACGATTTATCCCAGGATTTTGTAACGATCATTAATGTTATTTTTATTTCTACATAAACTCTGGGTCTGTGTGTGGTTGAAATTTTCTTTCTTCACTAGTTCTTAACAAATAGAGGATAAGAGTCAAAAACAGCCAAATGGTACATGGAAGAAAATCATTTACCTCTTTTATTATTCGTCTTCTGTTTTTACTTACTCATCTAGGTATGAAGTTCCGAAAATGAGTATTCACAAAAAACACGTGCATTTATTTACATGCAATACACATGCATATGTTTGTATTTGCGAATTTCTGCGTAAATTCATAAGAATAAAATTATGCAAAAATACCATTTTCATGATTCATCTTCTGCCTTTCACTTATTAATGTAAGTATGAAGTTCCAAAACATATATGTATTCACTAGAAATATACACATACATTTATACACAATCAATATCTCTCTCTCTCTCTCTCTCTCTATATATATATATATATATATATATATATATATATATATATATATATATATATATATATATATATATATATATATATATATATATATATATGCGTGTGTCTGGGTGAAATTAGATGGATAAAATAATGTAAAAATACCATTTCCATTATTCATCTTCTCTTTTAGTTTATTCGTGTAGGTATGAAGTACGTAAAAAAGTACTTATCTGATTGTAGATAATCGAAGGCGTCTGCAAGAAAATACAAAACAATCAATTTGTTCACCTGCCTGGAGATTATAAATAAAGAAAAATTACGTACCATATCTACAAACAATCAATTTAAACAACCTTTTTCTTGTTCTAAGAAGAAATTCCTGAGGGTGAAAATAGTCTTAACAGAAAAAAGACAAATAAAAAAAAAGAAAATTGTTCTCTTTCCTTTCTATTAAAAATCAACGGAATAATTGGCTACTACAGAAAAAATGAACATTAAGTGTGTGCATGTGTGCGTGTGTGTGTGCGTGTGTGTGTGTGTGTGTGTGTGTGCATGCATGTGTGTGTGCATATATGCTCGTGTTTGTGTGTGTACGAGTTGGGAAATCCTCTTAACTCACACTTGAAAAAATCATCGACTCCATTAAATGTCATGCTGATGTATAGTCAATAATCAAAATGCTTCGTTTTGAACAATATGCCCGTCATTCGGGATCATAAAGCTCAGATTGTATATCACGAGTGTGCAGAAGTCCTCAGCGCTTGTTTTTGAAAACTAGAGACAGAATACTCGGTTGAAAACCAGTTTCGGCAGAAAACGTCTTCACACTCCAAATGGATCTATTTTACCACGGATACATTCACAAGGTTTCATCAGGCTTTAAATCATGTTTCCTGAAATTTCCCGTCACATCAATTCAAAACCATTGGAATAATTGTCTTTTTATATGAGAGAATGACGGTGATATCCACCCAAGAATAAATAATACATTAGTCAGATTATTTAAATGTAACCATCACTTTCACTAATTTCATCCGTCGATTTACCATACGTGAGATAACTCTATTTTATTCAAAACAAACATACCTGTTAGTCAATGTAAATTCAAAGAAAGCAATACAATCTCATGTCAACTATAAGAATAAATGTTGTGCTCAACTAACCACCTATCATGAAAATATACCGAATGGAACTAATCGGTGTCGTGCTGTAAAAACGACATTAAAATCATTATAAATATCTATTGAGAAGAAAATGCGTACCTCGAACAAAATTAATGTTTCTGTCCATTGTCTACTACTCTCTTTTTTGTTATATTTTAAATAATTTCAAAATAATAAGATTATAGAATTGGGTTTTAAAAAAAAACGATTTTTTATACATAAGAAAAGTATTTTTCATTCACGAAGTTTCAGGAATTGCTGTATTTGTATTCTGTTCTACTATAAAGATATCAGGAGTGATAGTAGTTTATTGTACGCAGGGACACAGACACAACCTTTGATTTACTCTTTCCCCTCGTTTGCCTCAGTATGATGGATCCCCACAAATAAAAAAAAGTAATGTTGGCTTTTGAGACGGAAGTAAGTGTGCATGTATGTGTGCAAGTGTGCGTTTTAGAAAATATGCCGAATTTATATTTGAAAAAACTTATCGACTCTATTATTTGATTTGCGTTTTATAAAAGTGATGTTTGGCAAAAGCACAAAATGATTCATATGGAACATTTTGCCGGCAGTAGAAGTCAGTTTTTGTAAAGTTCAGTTTATTTAGCTTTCTCGCATATCCACACTTTATGGCATTTTGCTTTAGAAGATTGTATAGTTTCAATTTCAATGGTACGAGAACGTGCCGCAGAGAGTAGAAGAGGCTATCATGATATTTTAAAATTCAAAGACAGATTTAGAAAAACGGTATTTATAGATATATGAATACGGTACAATAAAGCAGTGTAGACTGCTATTGTATGTTTATCTATTATATTGAAATAGCATAAACTAATTGGGCAATTTCGAACTGCATTTTAGAACATTTAAATACACTCATTTCAATACGAAGGATATAAGTCAATCACGAAACAAATTGAGACAGAACACTTGATCATTTAACTAAGGATATAAGTGATGGTTGTGTATGGGTTTATGTTTATCGTTATGCTAGGGTTGGGGTTTCGTGTTGGGGTTAGTGTAAGGTGTAGGGTTAATGTTAAGGGATAAGGTTACGGTTATATAACTCAGTTGCAGAAAAAAGAATGTAGTGAGATTGTCATTATCGCGAAGGTAATTTCGCAACATGAACATATTTTACGCTGTGCATACACAAATGTTTCATTTACGCAGCTTCAGGGTGTTGAATAAGAAAATGTACGGGTCCAACCATCTTCAGATGTTCGGGATGTAATGGTTGTAAACATATTTATTTCCAATGGTAGCGATACTTACAATGTCGGATTCCGGTGTTGCTTCTATTGAAGGAAAATGAAAAATAATTTATTTACTACTGTTACATTTGGAAGCTACGTATTACTTTGGCCGTAGAATCGATTCGCCAAACTATCGTATTATAAGCACAAACCATAAAAAGTAATAAGAAGAACTTTTGAGTGTTACTGACCATCCTCAAAACTATAGACGAAAAGTGTAATGTGTTGCGTTCAAATATAAAACTGCTTCCACCACCGAGTGAAGGGTATTTAGAATTGCGTTACAAACATCACATGATTTTATATCTGCAATCAATCAACCTTTGAAAATGTATTTTACATTATGCTGGAATAGTTTCGGGCCTTCTTTGGCAATGTTATTCCAGATGATTAGATCTTCAAAGACTACATTGCAAGAAATCTCCAGGGATGGTGCGTGCGGCCTTGACGATTCCGGCTTCCAAGTTAGATTTCTCATCTGAGTTCGAAACCTGATTAATGGAGATTGATCAGGTATCGCCACGGATAAAACCCCCAAAGCACTCACTATTTTGGAATCATAAGATTCGAACACACACATATGCATATGCATACATTCACACAGGTACACATACATTCATGCAGGTGACAAACTCGCACAAACACGTATCTATTTATGTGTATGTGTTGGGTAATCTCAGTCCTACTGCCACGTCGATAAAATTCAGAATACCTACCGATAGAACCTTCAAAGTATACACTCTTTTGTGAACACACACACACACACATTCGTAGATATAAACATAGACATGCTCATACAAATACATATGCGTATGTATGTGTGTCTGTTAGTTTCTGTATTGGATACACAATCTTTTTGAAATGTCACAAAGATTCAGTCCATGTCTCGAAATCAGATAAGAATCAATCTACAAAACCATCCAGGAATCAATTATTCAAAAACTTTTTTTTCAATTGTCCGAATATTAAAACTGTAAGCTTAATCTGCCACAATAGTCAACATAAGTTCTTCCTGTTTTTAAGTTATTGTTTGGTTGAGTATCTATATATGCTTCAGGCGTACAGGCCACCCCAATTGAGCTAGAGGGCTGTGAATTTAAGCACTTGCACCTTATTAAGTCTAGAAAATACTTTTTTAAAGATGTTCAATTCTATGAAAATACGTCCATTTATGGATCCATTCGTTTGTGTCCAGTAACTTTACGGCTCTGTTTTTTTTGTTGTTTTTTTTGTTTTTTTTTTTTAATTCAGACATTTTTAGAGACACCTGCTCAACATAATGCAAAGTAAGTTACTGATTCATTAATCACCCCTTTTCCTAATTTTTGAATTAATCATCCCCAACACGATATGCTGACGAAAGATGTCAGTCATGTGGCAGTTTTTATGAGTAGGTAAGAGATTGAGGGAGATTGTAATTTTATTGTCGTCATTCAGTAGAGAAGAAAAAGAACATTCATCGATCTTCCTCCTCTTTCTCTTTTTCATCAATAACTACCTATCCTCTTATTTTTATTATTTTGATCTTAACATTCTTCTTCTTCTTATTTTCTTCTTCTTCTTCTTCTTCTCCCCTCCTCCTCCTCCTCCTCTTCTTCTTCTTCTTCTTCTTCTTCTTCTTCTTCTTCTTCTTCTTCTTCTTCTTCTTCTTCTTCTTCTTCTTCTTCTTCTTCTTCTTCTTCTTCTTCTTCTTCTTCTTCTTCTTCTTCTTCTTCTTCTTCTTCTTCTTCTTCTTCTTCTTCTTCTTCTTCTTCCCCCCATGCTCATTATCACAACGATCTGTTCAAACAAATTATTGGAGTTCTTGCTGAATGTTCGCTCCGTATTCACACCCAAGACCAAAACATTTATTCAAAACGATCTCGTACAAATCGCCCCACAGGTAATACAGCTGGATTTTCAAAGGAGTTCCCAAGATTTTCAATATAAAGCTCACATAATTACAGGGACAAACTAAAAAGAAACAATATTAAAAAAAAAAGCACTCACTGGCAGTCATCTCAGGTGTTCAAAACAAAAAAGACGAATAAAAATAAAATGCTGAACAATTTCATTGTGATAGAATTATTGTTTTTTGGGGCTTTTGGGGTTTGTTTTTTTTTGCTTGATACAATCGAAGATTTCATCTTATAAAATGTAGTTAGCATTAATGGCGATTATTTTCACAAAATGCAAAATTTAATGAGATTTCAATGAAAAAATTCTTTTTTTGGCGCTAGACTAATGGCTTAGGAAAAGGGCAAGGTAATCCAATCGTTACTTTTTTATCTATTGAAAGGTTCTTTGACTGAAATAGTTGTGTTTTTGCACCAATGGAGCAAAGTAAGAAGGAGGAATGCTATTTTCAAAAACTAACTTGCGGAAAAGCAGCTCCGGGGTCCCACTGGTACACACAGAAAATCTTATGAGATTATCTTGCAAAAGAAGCAACGCAATTCAAGTCTGCCATTTTTTTCTTCTTATTTGGGTAAAAGCTCACTGGCTCACATAGTTTTATGGTTTTTGCCCGTGGACAATGTTTGAATTACTGTTTCCCAAAGTGGGCACTACCACCCTAGAAAGGAAGGTCATTTCTTGCAGCATCAACCACTGTCAGTGAACAACAGATGCATCTGACAGCAAAGTGGTGCAAGGCCTACCAAGCAAACACCCTTATCAAAACAAACCAGAGTGCAAATATACAACAACAAAAAAGGCAGCAGCATAAAGCCATATATTCCCCGGTTGCTCAACTTTTTCATGCAATCGCTTGAAGGAAAATCTGTATCACCAACTGGTTACCTAAGGGCCTGCAACAAACATGGATAACCCTACAGAATCATTGTTAACCGAGCAGTCATGTTATGTCACATATGTTCATTTCGAATATATATATATATATATATATATATATATATATATATATATATATATTGAGTCATCTACAGACAGCTGTTTTGTTGTATTACAACTCTTCAGTGTGGCTATAGACTATCCATTATCCCGTCCAGTACCACGATGTAGGATCGGAACCTTAGCTTCAGACCCAAGGGCTGGTATACTCCCTCTACTCCACGGAACTGGACGGTCTTTAAGGTTGAATCTAAGCGATATATATATATATATATATATATATATATATATATATATATATATATATATTATTCTATCATCTATAGACAGCTGTTTCGTTGTATTACAACTCTTCAGTGTGGCTATAGACTATCCATAATCCCATCCAGTACCACGAGGCAGGATTGAAACCTTTGTTTATATATATATATATATATATATATATATATATATATATATATATATATATATATATATATATATATATATATATATAACTGACCTCTTGTTCTTACACATTGAACATGTCAGCTAGCTTAGAGGACATAAATAGAAAATAGGTTCGATTCCTGCGGCAGCGTCTTTTTTTTTTCTATTTACGCTGTCAAGGTCAAATGATATATAAACCTTGTATTGGTGGGAGATCACTCAAAACCAATAAAACACGTGTCGAGTGTTTTTTCCTAAAAATTTTCAATACATCGTTCCTTATCATATGATTACTTTTCATACAATAAAAAATGCAAAAACTTTTAAACCTCAACCCCTCTACTTTTCAATCAGAATTTTTATCAGAATTATTTCTAAAATAAAGTAGTATTTTTTATGTCACACACACACATACACACAAAAACACAAACACTCACACACTCACACATATATACATTGCAAATGGATTTGCTACTCAAACAAGTTTATGTTTTTTGCTCTCTTTGGGCCTCTTCAGGCGAATGATTATATGTGTTTTTAGATTCTTAGATTTGGTGAGATTCTCGTGGGTTTTGCTATGAGTGGGAGTTTTTCGTTTTATTTTATTGTTTTGAGTAGTGTGTATGTTTTTGTTGGTGGCTGTAAGTTCCTTATCAAAGGGTGTGAGCTAAGTGTAGGAGTTATCTGTAAATGGATGCTTAATTGAGTTCGGAAGGATGTTTTGTCCTTGATATTTGGTACCAAATTTATTGCCTATGTCGGTATCCTTTATGGCTCTAGTGGATTGTAATATCCATAATTCATTTAGACATGTGAGGGAGAAGATACTGTTGAATAGAAGGTTTGGAAGGATGATGGGTGTATGAGAAAACTGTCTATGATACCTTCAATTTAACAATGGATAGATTTCTCTATTATGCTTGATAATAAGAATTTTGAATGATGCCATCATTCTAGTGTTTTTCATTTTCTCATCTTCTGTTTTTTTGTTATTTTAGCAAAATTTAATATTTCAAATTTCTCATTTAGTAGAGATTACATAGATTTTTTATATTTTTGTGTATATTAGTTTGTCTCAAAATTTTCCATTTCACCGATGATTCGTAGTTCATTCGGTATGTTTTCCAATGATGTGCTGATAAAGATGTAGTATTTTTATACTTTGAAGGAAGGGAGATATAAAGTTAGCTAATCTAAGTTTAAATGGCGTTTTTGATATTCTGATATAATATCTTACTTTAAAGGGTTTTTCTGGGTTGATATCTCTGCTTTGTATACTATATTAGATCTATCGCTTTAGTTCTGCAGGGAGCAATTTTTCTTACTTGGACAATTCCAGTCTCATTTTTTGGTATTTGTGTTTTCTTTATTCATGTTATTTCTAATAATTTAATTGTTATGTTTTGTAATGATTTTATCAAAATTTTCAATACTGCTAAAACTAATTTTCATTTTTTTTTATCAAATATTTTGTTTAGTGGGTGGTTCTTGGTGAAGCGTTTTCTCTATTGATTGAGTGAATTTTTTACCCAACTTAGTTCTTACTTGTAGGTTGAATGGGGGTTTATACCGGATGATTCTTCTATTTCTTTTTTCCCTTTTGGTTCTTTGTTTCTTGCAATTGGATTTAACTTTTTTTTATCGCAATTATGGTTTCTTTCGGTGGAACCACCATTATTTAGGCCTTTGATGTTGTCATTTTTACCCTTTTTGAAAATTATTTCGTTGGAGAAGTTGTATGTTAATGTATTTTCTATGGATTTGGGGATCTTTTTTATTATTTTATTTGGATTGTTGAAACGGTTGTTGATGTACTTAATTACAGAGTTTTCTTTTCTCTATAGTTCATTAGTGTTATTCGTTTAAATAAAGGTAATGTCTCAGAAGGGTAAAATTTTCACATTGGCCTTGATTTTTACTTTCTATGTTCGCTTCAATTAGTAAGGCATCATCCCGTATAATCCTGTATTTTTTAGTGTATTTTCCGAATAAGGATATGTAAGATATATCAATCGATTAAGTCAGACATCTCGGTCGAATCAAGGCTGTCCATAGAGGCATCAAAAGTACAAACGTCGATTTTTTATCCATTGTCCTTGGTTGTAGAAAATTGCCGTTCGTCTGCAATGTTTAATTATTTCGATATCTCTGTTATTGGTGGTTGTATAACTTTTAACAAATTCCATGGTTTCCTCGAATATGCATTTGGATATGGATGGGTAAAAATCTATGAAGTCAAATCGTATAAAGCTGCACATTTGTTCACTCCTGTTAAACATAACTTAACGACCCATACATCAGTACATAATGGTCATAGAAGACACTACCATAGGTAAGAGATGTAACGCAAAAATTAAGGTTACGATCAAAACATCCCTTCAGAAACAATTCAGAATCCACACCTAGCGCACATCCTTTGACATGTAACTCACAATCACCGGCATAGCAACACCGAAAAAAAGACTCTCACCCAATTCCCCAAACAGGAATCTAAAAAAATGCATATTATCATTTGCCTGAAGAAGCCCAAAGAGGGCAGAAACATAAACATATTTGTGTAGCGAATCTCCTTCCTACTATATTTACAGCTCTTTTCTAAACCAATTTAACTCTTGGAGTTTAAAGTTGAATATATTGAGCACTTTGTGAGATAAATCTATCATGTATCAGACATAGCTCTATAATATATAATATTATGCTATATTGAAAACCTGATTTGTAATATATATATATATATATATATATATATATATATATATATATATATATATATATATATATATATATATATATATATATATATAGTAGAAAATGATAGATGCCAACTAATAAACATAAACAAAAGATATTCCCGATTCATTTCTATGTGATAAAACTATACTCATTGATTACAAAATCTATTCATGAAACTTGGAAGAAGATTCGTGGAAAGAATACGTAATTATGAATCTCTCGTGTATTTAAATTATTTTCAATTACTCCTTTTTTCTGTATAATTCTTGAATTACTTTAAGGCCTATATTTGATCCAGAAAACATAGGATTAGTCTGAGTTTTTAAATTTACCGGAAACTGACGTAGCGCAAAGTACGTACTTCATTGCAGTCTTTATGGAATTTTAGTGCGTTGCAATGCAGGTATCTACCAATTCCCTACGTTCAAAAGATTTTTTAAAATACCAAAAATCTTGAACGAAAAAAAAAACGTTATGAACCCATGACTAATATAGCAAAATATGTATTTTATGATGGCCTTTTGAAAATCCAATATGTGAATATATAATGTTCATAATGTTTGATCTATGTGAGTAATATTCACCAATGTGCTTTTGTTAAATGAATGCTTTTTTCATTCTTAAGCTACAAACTTATTAATCTACACATATATGAGTGTGAATATATATATATGTGTGTGTGTGTGTGTGTGTGTGTGTGTGTGTGTGTATCAAGTTTTCAAACGGTCAACGAGCCTAGCTAGATATTTCACACATCTCTTGAAGCTACTCTTCCAAGAATTGCTCTGATAAATTTCAATCAATCAATCTCTTGAAACTCTGTGATAATTATTCCCAATTGAAAAAATGCTGGCATCAGAATTGATTCCAGACTGTATCAGTTTTGAACTTTGCAAGACACTTTTCTTCCAGGATATTTGATCAATAAAATTTAAGCATGATTTAAACGTAAAAATCAAATGCTTCTCTTCTTGAAACTTCTATTTTATCATCTACTATGAAAACGCAGAGGAACCATATTTGCTATTTACAATATATGTAGGAGGTGTGTCCAAACACTTCGCCGGAGAAAGTGTAAAACAGCTCGTCATTTGGAATACTAAGAGTGCTACCAAAGTATCGAATCAGCAAAATCATCAACTGGAGAAGATGCCAAATCTGGACGATAGACGACGATCACCTGATGAGTTTCCGAAGAGAAACTTCAAGCTGCATGATTATAAAAGCAAAATATTGATGTGTCATGTTGCCAAATTGCGCTGGATACACACACTGCTTCTTTTACGAACACCCCAGTCGAGTGACGCTTCTCAATGGAGGACAGTTTGTTTCCCCAGTAAACGCCATACTGGATTGTGTATCAGCGATCTTGTACGTATGTGTGCGTGTGTGTGTATGTTTGTTTGTTTGTATCCATGTCTTGAGAGACGAAGCCATATATATTGCTATTAACAAAATATGCATAGATTATGAAAATACCTGCATTTCTTCACTCATATCTTTGATGATTGTAAAACGTGAGAAAAACCCTTTTGTTTTTCTAGCTCATGTAATTATGAATCACTCGCCAGTAATAGTTTATTTATCAAGTTAATTAGTAAGACAAATATAACAATGCCAAAAATTCTACCATTTTCCCATATGGAAAACATTTTGAACAATTTAAAATATGCTGTTTAGTTTGAATCATGGAATGTTTTTTTCTTTGTAAACTTTAGTAAAGTATCTATTTTTGATACAATTTTTGTATAATTATTTGTGTGTGCGCGTTTGATCCATGTTTAGACGTATTTGTCGTATTTTATAAATATTTATCTATTTACTAATACCTACCACAAGTTCTGAGAACTCACTGAGCAAAATGACTTCTTAAAAAGAGGAAAGAATCAAGCTTAACTCATACAGGATCGAATGCCACTTTTACTTGTAGTCTGACTGAAGATGACAATGATAATTTTTCGGAGATGTTTAAGACTTGACAGTTTGGCTCATTCGATAAATTTACCATCTACCAATTACTTCACGATCATGATTCAAATCACAATAGAAAAATGGTAATTTTATCCATCGAAACAAAACAATTATTTGCGTATTTCTAATATGATATATAATTCTTGTCGATTTAGCTCAGTCGAGGGGGGAGTCGCCTACTGATCACTTGATCTTATCTTAGGTCACGGAGGAAGAGTTAATTGCAACTGAGCAAGAATTAGGGAGCTTTTATCTAATGTGTTGGTCACAGAACTGCACCATATTTCGAAAACTATCGAAGATAGAAGGGTGGAGTTTTTACTATTTGATGTGACGTGTTCTCAAGGTTTGCTTATTTATCCAAAAACTACACGACCGGTTAGTCACACTATTTGGAGCAAAATAATTTGGACAGTAATGCAAATGAAAAGATGTGATCTTTCCTAATCGATAGTTCATTCTTCAGGTTGGTTAGGATTGTCATTTTCAGTGTAATTTGTCTGTATGAAGATTTTGGGGGCATGTTCCTACTACAGTCATTTTGTAAGTGTGACATAGTTGCTAGATTGGGCTACAAACAGTGGATCAGGTGACTCTTGAGATGTATTAGCTACTTTTTAAATCATTTAAATCCTTTTCTGTCTTTACCAGGAAATTATATGAGTTGAAATAAGTGGTAATTATTTTATTTCGTATTTTAATGACGAAACCTAATTAAAAGAACCTGGAGAACACTAGGTCAAACCAAACCAGAGTATGATGCAAATAGCCTTTCTTATCATGATTCAGAATCACAACCAAGGCTGGGCGATCATCTTTCCAACTGGGCCAAACTGCCAGTACATATCTATGAATTTATTTATTGATTATATTCATGATACGAAATTGGCAGTCATCATCTTCCGTTGGAAAAGAAATAGGAGTAGAATTTGTATTCATATGATCGATATATTTACATATGACGACTACGTTTGAAAGAAAGGAAGAGAAACAAAGATTTTTCGAGATATTCTTTATGATCCACAAAGAACATTTAAATCTATTCAAATAGAAAACCCTCAATCTTAACTATACTTGAAAAACAAGATTTTGCATTTAATAGCGGAAATTCCCAAAAGTAAGGAAAAAATCAAGTAAAGATTAATTCTAGACTTACAAGCCTTCGTCAGAATAAGCTCAACATTCAAGAAAAAAATCCCATTAAAAACAAAAGAAAGAGTATACAATCAACGCTTCCTCCCAGTTGTCACATATGGAGCTGAAACATGGAATCGAACCAACAGATTGAGAACCATGCAACACTAAATCTCAATCTAGCTTCAATCTCACATTGAAAGATTACAAGGCAGTACAATAAATTAAAGAAAAATAGGAATCTGAGACATCTTAGAATCCATTAGAAAACTCAAATGGCAATGGGCTGGTCATGTCGCAAGAATGGCCAACAGTCATCAACGTTGATTCTCAAAAGTCACATGCTAAACCGAGGCAGACAGAATACGTGATGGAGACACGAACTAAACAAGTTCAGAAAGTTTTGAGTGGTGTGGCAAATACTGGGAAGGATGATGGAAGACTGATGACCATGGTGATTATTTACATTTAGTATTTGAGGTACGGCATACATTGAGGTAATTTCCCTATCTTACGTACATAAAATAGGTCTCTTCAAAGAATTGTTTCCCTGTTATTTTCAGGTACATTCAATCCATTTCCAAACCATCAAATCTTTTCATCAGGTTTAAGAAAAAAATGATGTTTCACAATTAGGGGTCTATTTACAATGTAAGTATGGTACTGGGTACTTGTTTTTTGTCATTTTTACGGAAGCACATCCCATGAAAAAATAAGAGAATTTGTACAAAATGGAATTGAATCAAGGGAAAAATCCATGTAAGCTGTATTTCTATCCGTACCTACGTGAAAATTGCAGAAATTTAGTCTCCAGATTGACATTACTGTAGTTACATGGTAGCAAGAAAGCATTGAACCTAACCCATGTATAAAACTAATCAGGATATGGTCACTTAATGAAGACATCCTGATTATATATGAGTTCAGTTTAATGTGATAGGACTGAGAGTCAAGAAATTAATCCTCTTGATTAAGTGGAGATAGTCATTGTTATAGTATAAAAACAAAAACTGCAGACTTGAAAAATAAAGCAAGGATTGTTGTGGTTTGGTAGGAAAACTGCAGACTTGGGAAAGTACATGAGAATGGTTACGGAAAACTTTGGAAAATTAAGTGAGGATTGTTGTTGTTATCGAAGTTTGACATAAATGAGAGCAAGTCAGATGCAACTGAATGGAGTAATTTCAAAGAAGGTGCAAAATTTTCACTTGTTTTTGTGACTAATTCAACAGATAGATCAATCAATCTGTTCAGATTTCCCAAATCTATCATATATATATATATATATATATATATATATATATATATATATATATATATATATATATAGATAGATAGATAGATGGATAGATAGATAGATAGATATAGATATATAGATATAGATATATATATTTATTAATGATAGATTCAGAACATTCAAACGGATTGATCAATATATATATATATATATATATATATATATATATATATATATTAATGACAGATCCAGGACATTCAAACGGATTGATCAATATATATATATATATATATATATATATATATATATATATATATATATATATATATTTCTCATAGCCTTCACAAACACGTCCTACTTCCTATTCATCTGATCGTTCGCTGTTTTTTTTTCAATCATTCATGTTATATGTATTTTTTTCCAAGGAAAAAGAGGTTCCGTTAAAGAAAAATATATAATCTATTCAAAAGTAGTGAAGGATGAGCTGTGGGTCGTCTTCAAAGAATTTTGTAAGAATCGAGGTATATCTAGAAATAATCAAAAAATCTTGTTTACCGGTCTGCCGTCAAATACACATCGCCTTGCAACTCGCAAACACTTGAATCGTGCTTTATTTTCTCTCTTTCATAAAACAGAGCGATGCTCTATCCGTGCAAGGGTTTAAAAACATGCTGACATATGGAACAGATCTTGCCGGAGATGAAAAAAGCTGAACAAACGGGAAAAGCTCCAATATATATATATATATATATATATATATATATATATATATATATATGTGTGTGTGTGTGTGTGTGTGTGTGTGTGTATATATATATATATATATATATATATACATTTATATATATCCGTGTGTGTTTTTGGTACTTTTCACTCTTGGCACTTATACTCTATGGAATTAGGGGAAGCTTTCATAAAAAAATTAGAGAAAAAAGTCTTTTCAAAGATTTTAGAGTTGGGGTTATATTTTAATTGTAACTACGATGATAAACTGGACCTGTAAAGGGAAACTTTTATTCCTTTTTAGGGGTCAAAATGAAAGGAACTTTTTACTCCCCTTTAAGAGGTCGAAATTAGAAAAAAAGTAGACATTTTTTCACTCGTAAGTATTTAACTCAGAAAGAAGGGATACGTCTACTAGGATATACACATATACGTATATGCATATATATGACCAGTGTATTGATATGGATTTTAATCACTATAAATATATGTCATGAAATGTTCAGGCAAATAGATATGATGGTGATAACTAAGAAAAAACGAGTCTCGATATTCGATTCATAAACAAAAAACCTTAGGGAGTGTAACCTGATACGTATATTCATGAACATAGTAAAACAATTTCTGCAATAAAGGTTGGATAAATTTGTGAAAAAAAGGGAGCCTGACTGTTTAGTTTTGTTGAAAAGAAAATTTTGGTTCTCAGGGAGAACATTGATAGAAATGCAAACTGACTTTGAGTAAGTGAGGGATTTCCTCATTTGCTGTCCGTGTACTGTTATCCGATTCCTAAGAAGAAAAATTTCTCGTTGCAACCTCGATAAATAATGGCATAGATGATGTCTTTAAAGTCACAAGAGATGTCGGAAATTATTTTGAAGATTATACCACATTTGAAAGTACATTACTTTTTTTGTATCAAATGTATAAATAAGCCTTGATTTGTTAGCCATAATGGCCTTTGATTGTCTTTTTCTCTGCTTCTGTTTTCTCAGAGTATGCAGCTTTGGTCAGTATTTTTTTTTTTTAATTAGGAGTTTACTTTCAATTATTGAGGAACTCGTGAGGATGTTTTTATGTAGGAGTCTCTCTCGGGGATTTAGGTGTCTGGTATTTTTTTTTTAGAAGTTCGAAAAGTTGTGGATGTTGATGAATGAGTCATGGTTTTGTTAAAATCCAATGTCTACTCAATTTTTTCAATTCGAATTCTCATTAGGGAGAGGGGATAGTTTGTAGGTATTTTTCTAGTTCCTCGAGTCTAAGATTTAGAGTACTCTGTTCAGATATAATAGTTTCCAGGTGTCGGACTAAGGGAAGTAGTTTACTGACGTTTTTGTGTTTAGGGTGACACGAAGAAAATAACAGTCTACGGGCTTAGTAGTTTACGTCAGTTAGAATTTATCTTCCGTTTTCTAATATTTTACGGTTTAAAAATGGAATTTTGTGTTTAATTCAATTAATAACTTATTGTGTTCATGTAGGTTATTCAATATCTTATATAGATTTAAGATTTCTTCTTTCTATTTGTTTTATATCAAGAAATAATTGTTTAAAAACGAGTCAACGATTTTTAGAGACCTTTGATGGTTCAGTTCCAAATCTTTCGTATACTCTTATACATAATTATTCTTCCAAATAACCATGTATTAATGTAGCAAAAGAGGAGCGATTTGGGTTCCTATGGCTGTTTGTCAAATTAATTTGAAAAAGTTGTTGTTGAAGTGAAAAGTGTTGTCCTCTAAAATAAATTGCATGGATTCAAGTATGAAATTTCCACCAAAACTGTTTGGTATTTCATTGGTTTATTTATTAAGCCAGAATTCCAGTCCTTCTAATCCTAGTTTGAGGCTGACGTTCGAGTTTGGGGATTCTACATCAAAAGAGACTAAGAGGGTACTGTTTTCAGTTGATTTTGAAAGTTTTATTAAAAGAATCCATTTTGTCTTTTGAAAAACTGAGGACGTGTTCAGCTAGATGTTCTAGTATGATGTTTAGTAGATTGCTTAGTATTCTGATTAAATATGATGGCCTTACTATTATCGGACGTAGTTTCTAATATTTGACATTCATTATACTAACCAGTGGTGTCAATGTTTTTTTTACAGGTTATCGCGATTTCTTGGCTCTTGTGTATTTGGAAGACCCTTAAAACTCTTCAATTTTCTTCAGATTTCTGTCTCCTTTATCTCTTGAACATTTCTTATCTTCTTCTACGTGCCTATTACATATAGTCTGATTTCTTGAATGAACTTTTTGAATACATATTCATACATCTATCTGTATGAATGCGTAGATATTTCATCGTTCAGTCAGATCATATATTCATCTCTTAATAACGTAACTTTTGCATTGAGAGAAACAAATATAACAGATATACACCGCAAATAAAGAGTTTTGGGGACCTTTGCATTCCAAACAGCTGTTTGACCCAATGGTAAAAGTGACGGTTGAAGGTTCAATTCCTACAAAAGCTTCATTTATCACGGCCGAATAATGCATTGACCGTGTGATAAAAGGAAATTATTTCAAATAAGAGTTTCAATATGATATAACCCAATTCAAAATCATGCACACACACATATACATGTGTGTGAGTGTGTGTGTGACAACTAAACCATACATGTGTATACACCAAACTGTAATTCCATTCTGAAATTGATCTGAAAGATAACATTTTTTATTATTACACACACACATATACATATATATATATATATATGTGTGTGTGTGTGTGTTTGTATACACACACATATATATATAACATTTTGGACAGTGCATTTATCTAAAAATAGAATATAGCGAATCTTGGCTGTTTGTAAAGCCAATTCTAGGCATTTTTAGAGTCAGAAATTGGCTGCTAATTCCATAAACTTCAACTTTGGCTTTGGCTAAACTTTTTCTTTTCAGAGAGGCAATTAGCCGGTAGCAATTATCCCAAGGCAATTATCTAGGGGGCAGCTGTCCGAGAGCCTGCATTCCTAAAGTGGATATTCACATGACACTTGTTCAGAAATATTGATATTTTTTCATAAGGTACAAATCATTAGATATTTTTTATGGCTGTCTGAAGTAGAAATCTGTCTGTCATGCTTTGGGGGTTTAAACATTGGAAATACTTATTTTGCAATACCAAAGTGTTTTCTAAGTATCCCACACAGAGTATTATGGCCTTTTGGATTGTTCAAATTTTGTTTTTGCACTTTGGAATGAAATTCAAACCCTGAATATTCACAAATCAATATCAGTTTCCATGAGATTAGATTCCATGAAAGATTCAAATTTAGGGGGATTTTCATCCCTGCACACGCATGCACACAAATATTTGTGTTAATATGCAAGGAGCACTGCACGACAGGGAGTTCTCGTTAGTTCCCGGTCTTTCACCAGCCACATCCACTGTGTATTGTCGCTGGACCCGGACAGACATGGAGTAAAGTATGAAGCTGTTGAGGTACACAACTCTTCTCTATTATTCAAGAGACTCTAGAGAACACTCCTGATGCGGTATTGCTCAGAATCTAAAGCCATGGTAATCTTTACCAACGAAGAAGGAACATGATGCTGATGATAATGATGTTATGAATAGACACAGATAGGGTACTGGGACAATTGCTTCAGAAACAACTTCCCCAGTAAGACAACTGCCCCATGGGTAACTGCTCCCAAGATGAATGACTTCGCCCCCTTGAGATTATCATTTACATATCTAACTATTTAATTCCAACAAACCTTAATGTTGGCTTTACCGTTGCTACACTATTGTCAGGGGTAAGTTATCTGGGGGGTAATTATCTAGGGGAGGGGGCAGTTGTCAAAGAACCTATGATGGGCATCTTTGCATGAATTGCGATAATATTTGTGCATAGGCCAGAATAAAGCATTGTAACGGTCTATTAAGGAAAAGCCTATAACAATTCCTATCTCTATATCGGAATGGTTGCAACGTCAAAGGAGTAATTTCCATAAATCTCTCTCTATTCTATTCAACTGAGTAGTAATTCCAACGAAAGTGATTTCGCCTTTTCGGCTATTCAAAAGCAGACAACCATTAGGAATAAGGCACTTACGAAACGCTTTATCTTTTAATGTGAACATGTTACTTATATTTTCGGCTTTTAATTTTCAGTCTAAAAGTATGCAACAAATAAATATGCTTTCCGAACTAAAGGCAAATGTATTGCGTTTTGTAAGATATCCCATTTAGTCGACTGAAAAGAAACTATTTGAAATTTAAATGATTTCAAATTTAAAAGATGCACCGAAAACAAGACCCCTGAGAATAACTTCAAACTACTCTCTGTCAGATGAAACAAAATGAGAATGGTACGTAATGTTATTGTTAATTACTTTTAAAAGAAAATAACTAGAACATCGTACAGTATGTCGATATAAAAGAAAATCGAAATCTGCACCGAAATTTAACCATTTCCTCTTTAGTCTTTCGACCAACGTTCCACAAGATTCCATTGAAATCCATTGATAGATCTTGGGAATATTGGGGGAACAGACAGGCAGATAGAAAGATAGAAGGGAAGATAGACAGATGCAAATACAGATGGTAATACATATATCTACCAAGCTTTATTGGCTGATGTAAATGATTATTATGTAAAGTTTTGTGAAGACTTTCACCCTAAACTCGGTTCATTTTCAAACATATTTCGCATATTGTGTCCAACGCCTTCAGGTGTATTTTTTATCACCACCTTCCCTCTTGGTAATCGTATGGAAGGTGAGAATTTTACAGTCAATTGTCGATTTTTTTTTTTGTTTCAAGCACAGTTTTTGGTCGTATTTATTGTAAAAAATCCTCTGTTTTCCTGGCTTGAAACTATGGTGAGCTAAAATATTGAGCAAAAATTATAGATTTCAGCGTTTTGAAAAGATTTCAAGGGAATCTGGAAAATCAAATTATTGTCGTCATTGAAAAATAGAAAGGGAATATCAAAAATTATGTTCAAATCAAAAGTCGTGTGATAAATGCATATATGAAGCGGATAATAAGTACTATGTCATCTTCATTTTCTTCTTCTTCTTCTTCTTCTTCTTCTTCTTCTTCTTGTTTTTCTTCTTCTTCTTCTCCTTCTTCTTCTTCTTCTTCTTCTTATTATTATTATTATTATTATCATTATTATTATTATTATTATTATTATTATTATTATTATTATTATTATCAATATTATTATTATTATTATTATTATTATTATTATTATTATTATTATTATTATTATTATTATTTCATACCAGTTGCCTGGTGGTTACTGTGGGAGGTTGAGTGACCAAGTCTCCTCAAGTCTCCAGCCCTCCTCTCCTCGTTCTCATGATCCACAGCAATACTGTGTTTTACAATTTCACACCATTGCTGAAGACAGAGTGACAGTTAGTCCCCCCAAGTCTTCAGCCTTCATTTCATGTCTTTCCTCCCCTGCTAGGCAACTGCTAACTGTTAGGGCGTAGGTTTTATATTCTTAACACTTTCCTCGGTATCAGTGCAGTTCCTAGCAGTGCTGTGGCCGGTATCTCAAACCATTCTTTTATCCTGAGTTCCTTCAATCTCGCCTTTGGGATAGTTCCAAGGGCTCCAACTATTACTGGCACTACCCTGACTTTCATGTTCCACACCTTCTTTTTTTTTTCTCTCCAGATCTTGGTATTTTCCAGTTTTTCACTCTCCTTCCTCTTTACTCTATGGTCTGCAGTTACAGTCACGTCTCTTATTTGGCAGTTTTGACTCTTTTTGTCCACAATTACCAGATCTGGTATTCTCGCTTAGATGAGATGGTCCGTTTAAATGTTGAAGTCTCAAAGTAATTTATGGTTTCTGTTCTCTAGGACTGTCTCTGGTTTGTGTTGGTACAACTTTTTCGTGAGGTTAAATCCCATTTGTTTACTCAGTTCCCAGAGTATCACTGCTGCTACTCTATCGTGTCTGTGTTTATACTCCTTCTGGGCTAGTTGACTACATTCACTAGTTATATGGTTTACGGAGTCATCTCTTCTTGCTGTCCAGAAATTTGATTCCTTCTAGCGTTGTGCGTCTTTCTTTGTGCATAACCATAATTTCACATTTTTCTATTCTGAATTCCATCCCAGTGTCATCACTGTATTCTTTCACTTTGTTGAACAGCGTCTTGAGCTTTCCTCTGTTTTTTTTTTGTGTGTTTTTGTTTTTTGTTTTTTTTCAAATTATCTCATATCGTCCATGTACATTAGTTGGTTGACCTTTCACTTTGTTTTGGAGAAATGGTATTCTTTGCAGTTCTTTAGGATTTTACTGAGCGGGATCATAGAACAAATAATAGTGGAGACAGTGGAGTCTTTACTTAGAAGGAGTCCTCATTCTAGTTGGTACTTAGGCCGGCCAGCGATTGCTATTCCCATTCTGCTACTTTCTAACCACATTGGAATTCAAAAGAGTCCGGCCAATTCATACACGAGGGTTCCATCGGAATATTCATAAGAAAAAGCGCCTTCTATCGGATATTAGTTTTACGTAAAAGAGCTTAACTTGATTTTGTCGAGAGTGGGGTGTAAATTGTTATTACTGTTGTTGTTATCATTATCTATTACTCGCTTCGTTCGAAATCGTGTGAAGTAATCCACCAAAATGTAGCATATACCTATGTCGTTACGTTTCCCCCTGACAAACTGGTAAGGGTTTAGATATTTTAGTTGGCTTTGGGCAATTAAAAAAACGTGACCTTTCAAAACTAAGAAACAAATCTTAAGCGTTTAACACAAAGTAACGTTTAGACGTTTTGAAGCATAGGACACTTGGATATGTATCGTTCTTTTTCTTTGATAACTAAAACTGGGTAAGTATTTTTTTAAAGCAGTTAATTGCGTCATCAAGCCAGCTTCGATTTAGTTGGGTTAGGATTAAAATAAGAAGAAAATTGGAGAAAATTTGGTATAATTAATATCAGGAGAGATTTTTTTTTTAATTTTTCCTACACCGTTTACCTTCATAAAGCACATAAATTCACTTATTTGCTATTCAGATATTGGGATATCTGTCATTACAGAATTACTAGACAACAGATATTATTTTTAAACTTAATCTTAATTGTTACTTTTTCTAAGTACAAAACATTATGGTCATCATAACTATGATTTTTGTTTCAATGACAATTATATTTTATCCCTATCTCCACCCGTAATAACAGTCACGGGTTCCAAACATTTTTAAGCGTAATTCTGAAAGAATTCTGTGATTCTTAGAGCTGAAAACTCATTTAAAATCTCACAAAATCAATGTTCAGAATCTCAAAGTCCAGGGTACCCAAACAGCTTAACTATTTGTTCATATCACTAAAACCAAGAATTCATTTCAATAGGTTGCAATTTTGTCTCTGGTATTGACATTTTATTTCATATTTTCTGCAAGTATCAAAACAACAATTCTACGAATTTATTTTGTCCACTACTTTGCTGCAATTCATGGACTTCGTTCGGTAAATGATTAGGACATTTGTTTTGATTGACATTTCGGTGCATTTATCGAACTTCGTTCGGTAAACAGGAAGTCAGTTTGGATGGATTCCCAAATTGATGAAGCCCAAATTCGTTATACCGAAGTTTTTTTATACTGAGGTTTACTGTACTTGCTGAATTGAGATTAAATTTGTTTCATGTCATTTCTTGCTGGGTTGAAGATGCCAAAGGAGAAAAGAGGTGCAAGTCTCAACAGGGTCTTGGAGAGGCCCAGAGAATGAGGTTGCAGCAAAACAATGGAGAGGTCTGAGCAGAGATTGCAGGAAATTCAATTCTCGATCAGCAGAGCTAATGTAAAGACAAAAAATGTGTTGTGGGGGGTATGGATTCGTCATTTTTGATGACCCTAATGTTGCCATCATAGACTAGATATCTAGGGCAAACATGAACAACATTATAGGGGTGCTAAGGTGACTGAAAAAATTATTGCTCACTACAATGACATTCAGATCTCGACAATGTCAGCCATTACCCCAAAAATGGGATCGTGAACAATTTTGAATCTAAATCTAGAGAGGCCTGGCGTTCATCCAAAAAGGCCACCACATGCTGATGGGGACTATGACAGGATAGACGCATGACAGTGGACGCCTGCATCGTTGGGAACTCAATCATTGACTCAATCGAGCTTTCTCTATAACAAACTGTCCAATGCCGTTATTGACAACAACAACAAAATGAAGAATCTCTGCAACAAACTTTTGTGGGGGCTCATAACCCAGAGGCGACGCAACGATTACTGTAGAAGACAGGAAGAGATAGACGACAATTTTCAGTGACAATTTAGTCTTTCACTGATGAATAAATTTAATTATTTCAAAAAATGTTACCAAAGTCCATTGATGGACGGTGAAAGCTGGATTTCGCTTGAATTACGTATAATCTCGTGAGGAATCGATATGTAGCTTTGTAGATAATGTTAGAGAGCGAGGAACTGGATGTGATTTTTTACTTAGAGAAAAGAAAACGCGGCATGCCTACTTCATTATTATTATTATCATTATCATTGTTTTAATTATTATTACTATTATTATTATTATTATTGTTGTTGTTGTTGTTGTTGTTCTCCTTCTTCTTCTTCTTCTTCTTCTTCTTCTTCTTCTTCTTCTTCTTCTTCTTCTTCTTCTTTTTCTTGTCCTTGCTGCTATCAGTCTTTGATGATATTTAAATATCATTATGGTCTAAATCATTTCTCTTCCCTTTCTTTCTTTCTTTCTTTATTTATTTATTTATTTATTTGTTTATTTCTCTCTTTTTTTCTTTCTTTCTTTCTTTTTTTCTCAATTTCTTTTAAATTATACTTCGATTTATCCTGGCGACCCTTGATTGTCTGGAAATAGACCATTATATCCTCCCGGAAGGAAGTACAAAAAATGTCTCCTTTTGGATATTAATATTTGGGGAGCTGTACAAAAGTAAATGTTATATCAGTGGAGAAACCAGTTCAATAATCTATCAGTCGAGACACAGATAATCCAATCAAAATCCAGTAGGTTGGTCAATCTCTCAATAAAAAAACTCCATGTGACTAAGGTTTTTTGGCAGTATATCGTGTTTTGGGTGATCAATTAAAATAGTAGAGAAAAAAAAGATAATCAATGAATAAGTAACTTCTTCAGAACTTCTGATGGATCAATATTTAAAAAAAACAGCAAAGGTACACACAGAATAAGGAACTGATTTTGCATAAATTCATTAACACTGTAACCCCATCCCCGTAAAAACTATTTAGGGTGATTGAAAAAAAACTTTTAAGATGTAAATATTTAAATTTTTTGACCTTCGGTTCCATTCGTGCGACGATTTGGGGTAACACATAGATATATTGATAGATAGCCAGCCTGATCCACCTACTAACCACAGAAATCTGTGTTGATAGTTTTGTTAACTGTTTTTGCAGGCAATTTCTTAGATCATCTTTACGCGTCGTCATCTATTACCTTTTTTTTCCCACGCTCCTGTCTCCAGTTTGCAATAGGCAACAATAGACTTACAGCGGTATCGTTTATTTGACCAGCTGTTTAATCATAGCCAAAGGGGATATTATGGATTTATGCCTTTCCCTGGGGAATTAGTGCAAAGTGAACTCAAATAATCTCAATCAGAGCGTGAACTCACTTCACCGATTCCATTTTCTGAGCTACTAATCGCTTGGCTAGCTGTACTTCCTAAATACGCAAAAGAAAAGACAAAAAAAAAACGAGAAAAATTCATCCCAAGTGACTTTTTTACGCCAACGGAAGATGTTTCATATTCCGAATGAGAAGCTTCAAATTGGCTATTGATCTGCAAAGTGTCATTGGAATTCATTGAGAACTATTGGAGTGTGTGTGAAGAGACAATCAGACGGACTGACGGACAGACACGAGTCACGACATACATTTCTTCCAACCTCTTTGGACCGGGTAAAAAATCCACGAAACACGAGTGAAATACCAAGATAGGGTCTCACACCGGGAGGAGACGTTTGATATTCAAACTGAGACGCTTCAAATTGTTTATCGATCTATCGATCCGGAGTCTGTGTTCTTCGTCACTATTTGGAGCCTTGCTGTGAGTCAGTCAGTGTTAATTTCCGGTTCGCTCTTGCCTTGAAGATCTGTCGATGATGATATTTTGTTTACCGTTTTCAAATATGCGAAAAATTCCGATCGTCAAGATTTCCGACCTTAGAACAAATACGTGGTTAAGTGAAATATAAAGAAAATAAATTCCATTGCTTGAAATTTCAGATAAACGACAGTAATATTATGGGAACAGATGCCTATTTATGAAGCGTTTCTTTTTAATCTATTTATTTTACCACGTGTCAGCGTGTCTGAAAGTATATAGCATTACATTTATACCTATCTCTATATTTCCATGTGTATCTATTGATCCGTTACAAATTTTGTACACAAATACGGGGTGGGGATTATTTAGTAGTGCGATAATATGAGCTGGTTGGGTCCGACGATCACTGGACGTAAAAACTCATGGGATAGATCCCCAAAGATCACATGCAAAATTTATACCGACATAAAGTAAGATGGCGTAACAAGCAAGACGAATTCAGAATTAGCTCCACGATGCTCATCATAGAGAGGTCTGAAAAATTCTTGGAAAGTTCTATATCCAACGATAGATTCTAAAAGGATGACGATGGTGATGATGATGCTAATGATATATCACGCAGAGGGTGAGAAATTTTCGTTATACTAAGCTTTGAAAAAGGGATGGGCTGACTTGATCTTGGAATCTGTATTCGAAACTCAAAATTTTCCCTTCATAGATAGATAGATAGATAGATAGATAGATTGATTAAAAAAAACATCTGCTGGTTGATGCATCATGCAAAAAAATACGACTATTAAAAAAGAAACAGTAGATAGTAGACCCTGACATATTTATAATTAAACATCAATCTAATTATGAAATCCAATTACAGATTTTTAAAATTCTTCCGTGTTGATGAAGCATCGTTAAAATCGATAACATAATAGATACAGCTTCGTTATTACTTCCTCTCTTTATTCACTGGTAACGCATCCCTCTAGATTTGCAACCAAGCAGAAAAATTAAAAAAAAGATCGACAAAGAAAATTAAGTATCAAAAAAATGTCCCAAATCGTTTGTCAATTAACATCTGTCTCCGTCGACTATCAAAATATTTCACATATTAAGTTTAATTTATGAATAACGATACTTTTGCATGCAAATTTATAGATGAATTGCTGGTCGTCACTAGTTAAGGATAATATTTCTTCATTCTCCGCATCATTGTTGATATATACATCTATCCGTCAATCTATCCATTTATCTATCTATATATCTATCTACCTCCCCGCTTGTTATCATTCTTTTTTTCTTGTTTGTTTTGTTCTTGTTTTATTTTTATCATCATTAATAATGTTATCATTATCGTTATTTTATTCTTTCTCTGATAACATTATCTGGTGCCTCTCAAGAGATCAACTTACTGTACTTTCCCCGACGCTTTTCTTTAATTGGTTTCAATTCTTTTTCAGATTGTCACATCTTTAATTCTTTTTTTCTTTTTGGAAGAATATTTCTGGCCGTTTTGAGGACTTTGATAACGATAGGTCTAATAGTCACGTGAATATTGATTGTTATGATAAATCTTCTTTTGTTTTGCATTCAACTAAGTGTAATACTCGTTTCCTTTTAGGAAACAATACATGATGTCATTGTTGGTGTTCCATATTGGGGGCTAGAGATGACTCTTCACTTTTGTCTGTACGTCCCATTAAATCTAACCGATATATGAACATTACTCGACCTTGATTCAAAATCATGACTTTATGATCGGTAGGTGGCTCGCTTACTAACTAAGCCAAACTGGACTGACTTACATATCCACGAAAATCTGTATTATGTTTTTCATTCATTATATATACAACATAAAAGTCGTAGGGATACTTTTCAGTCGGAATAGAAATAAGAGTGGAGTTTAATCCTACAGCAACTAGTCTTGTCATTATTACTGTTATCATTTGTGGCTTTGACATATTTCCTATATTACTATCTGGTGCCTTAGGTGATTGGCCCAACTATTTTGTTCACCTACAAGATGTTTTTCATTTCTTTGGCCAAATCCAAACATGAATCAAACCATTTCTTTCTCTTCATTTCAATTTATCATATGCTCTGTGATCTGTTTTCTTCTTTATGTCCACCAGTTATTGAAATTGATCCTCTGGAATGGATTACGATGATCTGCATAATCTAGGTCTTTGCTATTTATCTGCTAAGACAAATTTTGGTTTGTACTCAAAACATCGCTTTGTATGATCAAATAGCAGTCGTTTCTTTCTTTTTTTATTATTAATATTATAATTATAATTATCATTATAATTATTA
>OY735231.1:44929491-44984491 GCA_963457665.1 Thysanoteuthis rhombus | reverse complement strand
AAGATAAAAGAGGATTTTGGGGGGAAGTACTGAAGGAATTTCAGTTCTTGAAAGAATCAAGATTAGAGGAAGGAATTTTCAAGAAGAAAAAGTGACAGGCAATAAACAAAATTAATACATTGTAAAAATATTTGTATGAAAAGAAATTTTCAAAAAAGAAAGAATTAGGAGTGCTCTCAAAAAGAGATGAACTGAAAGATGTTGGGTTCAGCAGGTATCTGCAGCAGACAAACCTTGACGCAAACCTCTACAAACACACACGTATGCATGTACAGCATATATACGCGCAAATACACATATATAAATGCTTATATATATATATATATATATATATATATATATATATATATATATATATATATATATATATATATATACCTACGCACAAACATACACATAGGAACACACGAAACCATACACACGAAAATACGGTATATCTATTGATGTGTGTGCACGTGTTTACGTGTGTATATATGTATACTAGCTAATTCCTGTGAAAAAATTCACAAATATATATTTTAATTTCTATGAGATGATCATTAAGAACCCGAACAATATCATATATATATATATATATATATATATATATATATATATATATATATATATATATATATATATATATATATATATATATATATTCGTTATTTCAACTAGGATTTTTTATTTGCTAGTGTTTTTCCTGTATTTGTCCTGGCTTCTAAAATTATTTTCGCTCGAAAGAAAAAGTGATAAGAACAGAAAAACAAAAGAAAATGTAGAAAATGATAATCGAAAAACAGTGCAGTAATTCCTCAAGCTCTTTAGGCCTGTAACAGATAGTGGAGAAGTTGATTGAAATTGTGGGGAAAATCAGGAAGCAATTAAACTCCACCTCTTTTTGCATTATGAGTAAGAGAGAAGAGTTGTAGAACATTACATACATCTATATCCAAAAATCTTCCTATGTTTTGATGCTCCCCCATAAACCGTCGTTCATCCAAACCGATATTTGATAATAAATTATGAATGTCATAACCAATCACGATAAGTCGACTGCTGGACAAAAGTCTTTCCCTTATCCCTACCATGTACACTGTGACTGTGCATGTCTTACCTGCAAACATTTTATCTAATCTTTCCATCTTGTCTTCTCTGTTTCAGCTCGATCTTGACTTTTGCATTTCACACCATTATGTGTGCAGCGTGTATATATATATTGTATATAAATGGATATATGATTCAACCAAATGATTGTGTTATATCTTACTGAAACTCTTATTTTGAATGATTTTCCCTCGTTACACGGTTAATATATCACGTGGCCTTGACAACATAGATAGGATAAACAAAGAAAACAGGGCTGCTGCAGGAATCAAACCAGTGAACGATAGGGTAGCTGCTTCAACGTAACACTGCTCTTACCACTAAGCTGGTTTTATATATATATATATATGTATATATATATATATATATATATATATATATATATATATATATATATATATATATATATATAATGCAAAAAGAGATGAAGTTTAATTGCCTCATGTTTCTTCCCACTATTTCAATCAATTTATCCACTATCCGTTACTGGCCTAAAGATCTAGAAAAATTACTAATTTCCTAGATTTTCTTTTGTGATTTTCTACCTATCACTTTTTCAGAAGTAGCAGTATTAATGAGTGGAAGAGATGAGTTTCTGCATCGAAATATTTCGTAAACATGTCACAAGGAGTAGTAAGGTATGAAACTATGAAGAGAGATCTATAATCTATATTTCAATTGATTTCCCAAGAACCACTGATCCCCAAAAATTTCAAACGTGACACCCCACTTTGTGATTTGTGCACTGAATAATATATCTAGAGAAAGTGAGCTTTGTACAATGGCTCTTGGGAGAGTTATCAGAGTTGCATTCATGCATGCACGCACACACACACACACACACATTTCTTCAATGACATGTAGATAATCAAAATTTGAAAAATGGAAAAAAATATGAAGTTTGAGTAAAATCAGCACATAAATGATAATGGGTCATATTTGACTAATAGCAAAAATAATCCCTAAATTTATGACATTCTTTTCTTCTACAAAACGTCACTAGTACAAGACAGTTGAAAGGCTTTGATGTTGATTCGGTGATCATCAACTATATTATTACACTGCGTATATTTGTATCTGACTTTAGTCCGTAACGGACCATACTTTTATTTTATGACAACACATAAAGAAATATATTGATTTTCGCAACACATCAACTGTAAAAATTAAATGAATTAGACAAAAACATATCATTATTCGCTGGAGGAAATTTTTATATCATCATAAACTGATATAGTAACATCAGCTGTTTTCCCTTCCAGCCGTCAAATTATGAAACCTTTTAGTGATTGGTAGGTTTTGCCAAAATATCAATTTCATATATTCCGTTATTTTGTAGTAAAAAATAAGCCATCACGACTTTTCGGGAAAAAAAATTATTTAGAAATATATAACTATTCGAGAAAGAAATGGCAATGAGAGAAGGGTCAATTGGATGAATGACACGGTTTCATCTTTTTACAAATCTCTTTGATGTCTGGTTAATGGTAGAAAGCTGGATTCTCTTAATCTTAATCGTCCTAGCATTCAGTCTTCTGCAATGTTTTGTTTTTATTGTTGTGTTCAAGCAAAACAGTTTCACATGAATAAGTAAATGGGAACGGGAAAACTACTTGAACTCTCAAATCCATAAACTACTATAATCCCCTTGCAATTGACAGGTTGCATTAATATTGTGGACCCATTCCTTGAAATTCCTTTTTTTTTATCTACCAAAGGGTCAAAGGGTGATAATTTCTACCAGAAACGATTTCTTTTTAAATTGATATTCTATTTTGTCTGTATGAATCCAAGATTTAATATTTCCCGATAATATGTGCATATTCTTTATTCTATTTTTTAACAATTAATTTTCCATTACTTTTTCACTACATTTTGTATTGCAGAACCCACAATTAGTTGATTGTTTATACAATGTAGGGATGCCACACGGGGTAACGGTTGAATACTTAAATAAGAATATTTCCTCTTCAATTGATATTTGTCAAGATGATTGGATTACAAGAATCTAGAAGTAGAGAGGTGTCTCAGGCCTGGTGCAGTCATGATATTCAAATCCATTTCTCCATGACATGTGTCAGAGAGAGGTTTAGAGAAAAGAGAGAGAAAGTGTGAGTGAGAGAGAAGGAGAGTCGATGAATAAAAAAACCATCTAACAACAATATGAGGTTTTTATCGTCAATATACTCCCTCAATGCACTCATCCCCACGTCCCTTCCATTTTCAGAACAGTCTTCAATGTCCTCGTGCTCTATCAGTTGTTTTGTTGCGTTCTCCTTGATCTCACCCATAGTCAAAAATCTTTGGGGAAACAGGGAGCCAAATCTGAACTGTTGGATGACCGACAGATTTAGATGATGCAATGCCCTGTCAGGAACCCATATGCCAAACATATAGAATTGACAGTATTGGTCATTGTAAATGCGACCAGCACACAATGGTCTCTCACTGCTTAATGACCCTGCTAGAGAGTGTCTTTTCATACTCTCGCAGTAATGACCTCCATGAGCTTTTACTAAATTACATTAAAGCTGTGCCACTTATTTTTCATTGATTCAAAATGACTGGATTCTTTCCGACCTCTTATATAGTATAAGTACAGTAGGTTGATAACCATCCGTAAACCTTATGGGGATTTACCATTATTAGAGTTCAGTACCAATACTTGCTGCTTTTATCAACTGAGCTACGAGAACTCTACTGTAAGCGGAAGATGAAATCCTTTTAAACCTACCCTCCACAGAGTATCAATCACTCGTTGTTAATAAGTGTATGATAAAACCAAATGTATTATAAAACTGAATATTATCTGGAAACAAAATGGTATCTTCTTCAATATTAATGCAATGAATGTCTGGAAGTTTTGGTCAAACAAGAACAGACTCTGTTAAAATCCTACGGCGTTGCGCTATCAGAATATGTTATCCTATGACATCATGTTCTTCTATCATGACGTTATGAAAAAAAGGTTGAAAATGAAAATATTGCAAATCTTTCTCAATCTCTATCCATCCGTCTGTCAGCCTCATTCGTCACCAACCTTTCTCAGTGTAAGCTTGCAACTGTTTTCTATTCGGTCTGAAAAAAAGTGAATATAGCATTTATAGACCTCACAACGTTCGTCGTCAGGAAAAAAAAGGAAGGTGATAATGCTCCTGGAATAATAAGATTTATTCCCAGAATTTCCTGTAACACTAGAAGTGCTGCAATAAACGTCAACCAAAACATTATAATAAATAGATGGAAAATGAGGATACAAGTGCATATCATGTGTTGATTAAACATAGAATCCGTGAGACGTTTTCCTACCCATATCGGAAGAAATGGCTGATTGCTATCGAACCTGAAATCATATATATCTTTATTAAAAGAACCAATCTAATGGTACAAATATGAGAAAAATTTACTTGAAAATCGCATTGATCCCTGAAGCTAGTCAAGTACGGTAGATATCTTGGGTCGCTTTTGGCTCTTGGCAACTTCTTTGACTGATAGAAAAAGGATGAAATCAATGGATTTTTTACTTTGCAAAATACAGAGGGAACGTCGAGCCAGATGAAACCACCTGATAACATTTGGCTTGATGTTTCTTGTCTCACCACAGACTGAATTCAGCAAATTTTTGCAACTTCTTCACGTCTGGCATTAAATTCTCTGCTTTGGCACGGTTCGATTCCATTTGGCTCGTGAACCATGGGTAATAAAAAGGATTCTATCGCGATAGGATTTTCCAAAGGCGAGAGATACTTGCAATCTCTTAGTTAACCCACCTGATTTGTACACAAACACACTCTCTCTCTCTCAAAAAAACACACACACATACACACGTGAAGACTGTGCGCATGTGAGAGAAAGAGAGAGAAAGAAAGCAAGAAAGTGTATGTGAGAGAAAGAGACAGTGTATGAAAGAGAAAGAGAGAGCGAGAGAGAGAGAATAGGAGAGTGAGAAAGAGAAAGGAGGTGCTTGCATGAGTGTGTATGTGAGTGTGAGAGAGAGAGATACCCGATGATGTTTCTTCCGAATTAGTTGATAAGGTCCATCGCAAAAAATACCGGTCTACTTTCAGGAACAAAATTCTATTCATCAATTTGCTGTATGCTCAACACGTACACACACACACACACACATGAACTGTAGGTTTTTAGACCACGTGTCTGTGACGGTCATCGATTATTGAATACATTGAATATATTTAAATACAATCTTGAGTTGACAAAGGGGGGGTATTTCTGACAACAGAGGAGATTAAGGAGAATGCAACAAGGCAGAATCTTTCAGACTGTTTCAAAATGTTGTTTGTGAAAGCGATGCTGGGGTGTGAGAATCAATAGGGGAGTACACCGAAGTGAACTGAGATACTATAGCACTAAGTAAGTATATTTTCATCAATATCAAATGGCTGAGTACTTCCAAGACATACTTTGTACACTGATACTGATATAGATGACAAGACTTATCGATCTATCGGCAATGTTGTAAATAGTTTTCAAATTGTTGTTCAACCGATGAAAAATTTCGTATCCACCATTAGCCTTTGAATGGTTTGTTAAATTCTTGTCCCACCCAGTCCAATGGTTGTTCATGAAGAAAATGAAACAGCAAAAATGGAGATGAAAAGATATTTTTTAAATCAAAGGGAGATAATTATCCCTTTGGGAAATCAGAGTGCATCTCTCGATTCGGTTGAGTGGACAATTATTGCTCTTAAGGTAATGGCTCTTATTCGTCACCTCTGAAATCTTTTTCTTTTTTTTTTTTTTGGCCAGCTTTCCTCAAGCCAAATGGTTAAAAAAATGGGGAAAAGCAGACAATGTTCAAATTCCAGTTGATGCAATCTATGTTCAATTTGCACAAATGCACTTGGGAGAAGCATAAATCATTTTCCTTCTTTACTTATAAGTACAAAACAGTCTTGAGTAACTGCCTCTCTGTTCATTTCTAAAATAAAGTAAAAAAGTAGAGTTGCCGGAGACCCAATGGTTAGTAGCATTTTAGATAGAATCAGCAAGCTGAGTTCAAACTCCGATGCCTCAGTGAGAGGCATAAATCCATTTCTCCCTGCCCTCTCAAGCATTTGGTGAAATAGTAAGACTAGGGAAGTCCGACCACTTGTTCAGGGCCGTGAGAGGCTTGAATTGGACAAAGTAAGGAACGTCTCCCTAAAATGAGCGATAAACAAAGCACTTACGAAGCTTCAATGGATCTAGGAAGCCGAATAGGGTCTGTATTAAATTCTTAATGGCACAAGTGGACGGGTGATTTACAGTATTTATTCGGGTATAAAAGGATTTTTGTTTAATAAGACTATCAGATTTTGAAGTGGTAGATAATTATAAAATTGTAGCCGCTTTTAACACTGGTATACTTGATGCAATTTGGCAACCATCGTGTCTCTTTCTATTCCGAAGTCCAAGGGTCTTGTATCTTTATGTTCTATGCAGTGACAGTCATTATTTTATTCCTATCAAATTCAATTACGTTATGGTTTGCAGCATAAGTCAAATATGTCTCTTAGTAGGCGTTTGCGTCATCTCTCTGATCAAGTGGGCTAAAGAATAATGATGTATAAGTTGTCTTGCGTACATTCAAGAATAGCAGAACGTTGTTTTTCTCTTTCTTTTTCTTTTGTTTCTTTTCATTCACTTTCTTTCCTTCGCTTTTCCCTGCTTTTCCTTTTATTTGTAATTTCTTTTCATTTTATTTATTTTCCACTCATGGCTTCTCTTTTAATTCTTTCTCTCTACTGCTTTTTTTCCTTTCTTTTGTTTTTTTTTTTTTTTTCCTTTCATTCTCATTCACTGTTGACTCTTTTTTCTTTTCCCTTTATATTTTATTTTATCGTATTTTCATTATTCTTTCTATGCTTCTCTTTTTCTTTTCCACCGTTGTTTCCATCTTAAGTTTACCTTTCCAAAAATTATTTCATTCTTTTTTTTTCTTTCATTCACTTTCTCTCGCCGTCAGTTTTTTCTCTCTTTCTTTTCATTGACTTCTTTTTTTTCCAAATTTTTTTGTTTTTTTTTACTCAATTCTCAACTCTTATTTCGTAATTCTCCTTCTAGTATCCTTCACAACTTCTTTTTCGAGTTATTATTATTTTTCTGTTATTTTCTTTCTTTCTTTCTTTCTTTCTTTCTTTCTTTCATTCTTTCTTTCTTTCTTTCTCGATTCCTTTATTTCTATCTTTCTTTCTTTCTTCCTTCCTTCCTTTCTTTCTTTCTTTCTCTCTTTCTTTCTTTCTTTCTTTCTTTCTTTCTATCTATCTTTCTTTCTTTCTTTTTTTCTTCTCATCCTCTTCACTACCAGTTTATCCCATGTTTCCAAGATTCTCATTCTGTTTTTCTCCTTTTTTTTCCTATCAAATTTTTCATTAATAGATGTTAGTTACAAAATATCCACACAAACCATTGAACATTTCAGACTTTCCTAATTTTTGTTTTGTTTTGATTTGACTTCACTCTTGTTCTGCCATCCGGGCACTGGGAACTAACGAAATAATTCATTAATTGTTGAAATGCTAAAACTTCAAAATGGTAGTTCAAACGTATTAGCTCAGCCACAGGGCGTATTCCCTTTGGTACATCTTTTTCCATTCTTGTTTCGTACACAGTTGAAAATTCGTAGACCGCTTTTAACGCTCTCAAACACTTCAATGAATTGCATTTCGAAATCGGGACTCTTTCGTAAATTAGATAATAAAATTTTACCAAAATGAGCTAGAGGGTAATCAAAAGAATGAATTTAGGAATGAAAACCTTTTTCTGTTTTTGATTGGTAAATGTTTTCCCTTCTTCGCTATGAACAACATCATTCATGTATGACCAAGCAGTCGTATTCATTCATTCTTTAAGACACAAACTATTGCAGCAAAAGAAACAAATATTTTAGGTTGTAACATACTAAATGCTATTTTTAATGGTAATGTACAGGATGGTATGAATAACAAATATCGTATGCAATCAGAAAATATAAACCATTTGAAAGGGTAACATCTCCAAGCAAACATACGATGAAAGTATGCTATCTTCGTAAATTTCTTTCTTTTAAGTGGTCAAAAATTCAATAATAGCATGAGTTATTACTTCCAAATTTTGGAAGTTCAAAATTCTTGAAAAGATTATAATCGGTAATGGTGTCGATAATCCTGCATATTTATGAAGATGGGCCTGCTCCAAAGTTTGTCTGTTTTTTACTTGGTTTCCATATTTCCAGACCAACACTTATTCAACCTATGGGAAACAGTCTGCTGTGTAGTAGTGTCCATTCGAAATCTTTTGTTTACATTATCAGTAGCTTACACAGCATTATGTCGTAATTTGAATTAGTATTTGAAAATGTCTTCTTTTCAATAGACATCATTGGTGTCACGATTCTATCAACCCCAAGTAATAAGGAATTATATCTCTATTTACATGGAATAATGCTCACTCTCTTCTACGTGAATATCAACGTCATTTCCTGCTCTCTCTCTCTCTCTCTCTCTCTCTCTCTCTCTCTCTCTCTATCTATCTATCTATCTATCTATCTATCTATCTTCATCGTTTGTTCTTTCATCTTCTCCGTGCTTCCTTTATCTCTTTATCACTGCCTCCTATTCTTTCTTTCATATTTTCTCTCACAAATTTCTAATCCTACATGTCTCAGTTGTTCTCCCGCAGTTACTTCCCCTTTACCAGGCTCTCTTGCAGTTCCTTACTTTCTCTCTCTCTCTCTCTCTTTCTCTCTTTCTCTCTCTCTCTCTCTCCGTCGCTTGCTTTCATATCTTTTATGACTCTACCAAATTTATTTTCCCACTTTCTAAGTTTTCCCCCTCTCACCTCCGCCTTATCTCTCTCTCCTCTTCTCCATCTCCTTTTTCTCTCTCTCCTTCTCTCTCTCTCTCTCTCTTGCTTTCTTTTACGTTTTTTCCTGTGTCTCTCTCTTTCTCGATTTGTAATGGGCCTCTCCCTCTCCCTCTTTCTTTTTCTCCCTCTCCCTATCTCTCTTTCTATCTGTCGATCGATCTCTATCTCTTTCTTTGCTTTCTTTCTTTCCGATTCTCTGTCTGTCCGTCTCTCTATCTGTCTGTCCGTCCGTCTGTCTCTCACTCTCACTCTCTTAGGAGAAGTCATTTTATCTATTTTTAAATTTCTCCCCGGTAGCAATAAAAGATTAATGAAATCTCGCTGGACGCGAAAAGCAAAGAGAATTGGTTTTAAATTTTATTTTTCCTTTTCATCTGCTGAGCAGACGATATTAATACAGAACCGAGACTTCCTTCGCCCTCGTCACTATAAATGAAACATTAGCACAACATAAATCTTGTTGTCTGTCGGCATTAAAAGTTACTTTGCTGACATAAGTTCGCCTGTCGAGCGACTCAAGTTGATGGGGGTCACTCGAAGGAGAAAGCAAAGAGTCATAAATTCGACTCTAACACTAAAGAGTTCTATCTTTACAAAAGATTAGTACAAGTGGCCGATCATCAGAGACAGAATCGTGTTTGAATAGTGAGGATATTTTAAAGAGAACAATTCATAACGTGGCTTTAACAGTGACGAACTTGGACGCGTCTTTTTAAGTTGATCTCAGGTGAGTAACCAATGAGATAACAGGGTCAGATCTGACATCGAGTGAGGATTGTAGATACGAAACTCGCCCAATAACTGTTCCAACTATGTTATAAACGTTATAAACATAAATAATCTTAAAAAAAATTTAGACCCACGTCATCATTGTTGTTGCTATCGAAGAAAAGGCTTCGACGTGTATTTGTTCAACTGCTGTCCAAGTCGGAGGTTTGAGTTGACAAGTTTTTTCACTGTAACAAGAACTACGAATATTCTTGCCATAGTATGTAAGTGTTCTTAGGAACATGGTCTCAGTAGCGACTTTTATCTTGATTTTTCAGATTATCCGCTGGACTAGTTTAGAAGGATATATATGTGTCCGAGACAGAGTGAGGGGGTCCTTAATAGTTCATCAGCACACAATTATTGTGAAATATACAACCCAAAATGTTCTAGTAATCCTCTTCAATCGGAAAAGTAGGAAGGGTATGATTTAACCTGGCAGCAGCAAGGGCTGTTCGAGACCTATTCTAAATGTAGGATGCCTAGGATTTTATAAACATTCCTGTTCCAGTTTGCTAATCTCATAAAAGATATTTGGGTACCATGCTGAGTAATATTCTTTCACGGCGTTTGTCAGAGAACTGGAAGGTATTTTCCAAGTGCCATACCAGAGTTTGTACAGAGCTAAATGATATCAGCGGAAGTGGTGATTCTGATCCTCGAAATGTCCCATTATTGTTCCTTTGTTCTAGACAAAGGTGAGGTAAAAAAAAAAGCATTTTAGTCACCACATTGTAAACAAACCATTTCATCAATTACTGATATGTTTACACACACACGCACACACACATCTATATGCGTGTGTGTGTGTGTGTGTGTGTATGTATTGAATGGATTATGATCAATCCGACAATATGAGAATGAAATGACAACATTGGAACGTTTGCTTGGACAAATAATTCATAATTTCGACAAAACTTTGTCATTAGTTTAGGTGTCACAAAAACCCAGTAATTTTATAAGTGGACAGGGAGTTCTGGTAGGTAGAGGTAATAGTCAACTGAATGAATGGATGGACAAACCATGCATGTAGTTAATTTCATGGTGAGATGTGTGTCAAGAGTCTACTGGCTGCCAGTTGTCAGGAATAGTGACGTCATTTATTCAGCTGATGTTATTTGATATTATTGTCAGTGATTATAATTTGAGTAATGAAAGATTGGGATCAAAAGGTGAATTTTTTAAAATTAGCCTATGAACACAATGACTGACATCTGATAACATCAGCTGAATAAATAACTTCTGAAATCCATAGGTCCCAACAGACTGCATTTCAAAGTTAACTGCACACATGGCCTTACCATCAACTCAATTAAATACTACCTATACGAACTGTAACTTTATATATCCATATGAATTGATGCAAAAATATTGAAATGTTCCTTATGCAGACATATACTATATGCATATAGATATATGCATTATATGTAGGTACATATACATTATATATATATATATATATCTGTATATTTGCTAATGCACTATGAATATATCCCTGGACATGAAGAATCAATATACTAGAATCGGTACATAGAGTCATAACTACTGACTTCCATTCAGTCACGCTTGCATCCGTAGTAATCTCTTTGAAAATCGGATTTTTAAAGTCAAAATCTTGAAACCAAAAGAGAAGAGCGGTCTTTAGTTTTCCCCTTCTCTTTTTCCCCTCAACTCTTCCTGCGTTTAACAACCCAATGGCCAATCAAAAGTTTCTTACATTTTTTACTGCCGAATATTTCTCCCTTCAGTTTCCTTTTCATTCTATATTTTTTTTCTATTTTCTGTCGCTTCGTACCGTTTCTTTACCAACTTCTTCCGATGGCATTAATCACAAAGATTCTTCAATACGTCTTCATTGAGCCGAGATTTTCAAAGCGATCTTCTCCCCTGTTATTACAATGGCGTCGTTAGCAAACTAGATTCCTTCGATCGTGCGCATGCGCGCTCCTGAGAAATTATGCATGTGAAATCTCGTACACAAGTCAAGGCAACTCCAGAGTTTTCTGTAGGGTTTTTTGCATACATTTGTGTGTGTGTATATATATATATATGTATATATATATATAAATTCTCCCAAATATTTCAGAGAGCTATTCGAACATTTTTTACTGGAGTTATCTTTCATGTATTCTGAAGTCTGAAAAAAATTGACAAAACTTGCCTTGGAGTTTTCTAATATACCCATATATATATATATATATATATATATATAGCACATACATTTTAATACAGCTACGCATATGACCCTGAATGATGTAATCTTCCTTGTATTTCCGGAAATAAATCAGTTGTATTAAGATTTTCGCTCCAAAATGTCATCTTTTCCTGCGAGTGTTCCTTAATTATATAACCCTTGAAGGGAAGTTAAATAGAGGGGTTGGAAAATTTTCCCACTACGTATCTAAAGGAAGCTGACAACGTTCTCAAGCCTCATCTAGGGATATGTTGCCAAAGCAGAAATACTTTTGAACTAAATGTATATCTCTGATCTTTAAGGGAAATTCTTTAACCTATATTATTTTTAAATGCATTATCTAAATGCTCATGTTATTAGGCATATGTTTTTCAATGTATTTTAGAGTAACCATTTTACTATGCAAATACTATCTAAGCCTATATATATATATATATATATATATATATATATATATATATATATATATATATATATATATATATGTATATATATATATATATATATATATATATATATATATATATATATATCATATTCTGGTCTGACAGGAGAAGGATCTTGTGATGGGGTCAGAATGTTTCAGTGTCTGTGTATCCAAGTATGAGGCTAATCTGAGATAAGAGTCAGGACAAAAATGGTCAGTTTTCAGGGGGTTCACAATGGATCGTTGTTGACATATATACAGCGAGTGGGAGTGGTGAGTGCTGTTTTTGATATTTTGGAGTGATGGTCATTGAAACTGTTCTTCCTTTTTTCCTGAAAGGGTGGTGTGTGTCCTTAAGCCGGTCCTGAAAATGGTCTGTTCTTGTATGTTACTGTGGTTATGTGCTGTTTTATGTGATTCTATTCCAAAGTCAAATATATTCAAAGAGTTTGCAATCCAGAAGTGTTCATATTTCAAGTTTATCCTATCAAATTGGAATATAAGGGCTGCTCAAATATATTTCGTCGATTATGTCGAGAAAGTTTGTATGTTTTTGATGATATTGACATCGTGAAAGTGGAAATCGCGTGTGTTTCTAATTCGATGACACTGATATTTATATGATATATATAAATATTGAAAGAGAGTGAGAGTGAAAGACAGTTGAAAAATATGTACATATATATACACATACCGATATATATATATATAGGCATATATATATATATACATATATATATATATATATATATATATATATATATACATATATACATATATATATATATACATATATATATATATATATATATCGATTTGTGCGTGCGAATGTGCAAGTACGTCTTCCTTTTTATACAAGCCTAGAGGCTTTTCATATTATTCTCAGTGAATTAAAATAAAAGCATTGAAATTTCACGAAAAACAGATACCATAAAACTTCGAAACTTTTCAGGCCTTCCATGGTTTTGAAACAGGTGCAGTGGCGTTGGGGGATGAGGTGATTTGCTTCCATTTGCACTTTACACCGAGACCCGCCCGAGGATTAGTTCAGATTCTATTTTCGAATTGCAAAATTGCAACTAGTAATTTTAACAGAGGCCGATTGAATTCCTAATATAGAAATGTCCACTTCATAAGAATTTTATCATAGACAGTAGAATCTCTTTGTTACGGCACTTATTTTAATGGCTATATTTAATTAGACGTGCGTTTCAACGGCACATTTCTTCGTATTCCTGGAAGGATATTTTCAGATATTATAACTGTATAACTTGCTGGCCTTAATTTTGTTTTATTTACACGCAATGCTTTTACATTGCATGACGTATTTAAACCCCTCTGTTACAACGGATAATTCGTAGCGTAATAATGGAAGTCTTCTGCGATTTCATGAGTGTTTTTCTGGAGGATTTTTTGTGTCAATATTCGTAAATGTAGAGTAGAATTGAAGGTATACCTAGTCATTGCAACTTTGATATTAGTATGTAAAATCAAATCTTCACGACCTCAGAAGAGCACAGGTCCAATTATGTGGTTTGTCCACTAAAGATCTATCATTTATTAAATTGCGTTCAGTCGTTTGATGTCTGGTGCCTTGTTAGAGATAGGTATGTGCGACGTAAATTTCTTGGGGGTGAACGTCACTAACTTCATAGAGTATATTTGCTATTTTTCCCCGTCATAGATTTGCTAGTTAGGCAGAATTTTTTCACAATCATTATTAAGTTTTTATCAGTATTCTCTCCAATCAGAATTTGGGGGTTACCTTTAATTACGGCTCTCTGTGGTTGTCTGTCTACAAAGCAGCACATAGGAAATATAGGAAAGCCTGTAAGTGTGACTCGAACACACATTCCTTTGGCCTCAAATATGTCCTTGCAGACCGACCTATCGGAAGTCTACTGTTGAGAGAATATCAAATCCAAAAAGAGAAAAACGAATGGAACAGATGTAGTTCACGAATAAACAAAATGAAAATTAGCAGTTGGAGTATTTTGGGGAGCCTTTGCCTCACCAGCCACTGTTAAGCTCAATGGTAAAAGCAACGATACATTGAAGTGGCTTCCCTATCAGCCATATGTTCGATTGCTACTGCAGCCTATTTTCTTTGATTGTTTGTTCTATCTACTTTATCAAAGTCAAATGATGCATTTACCATGTAATAACGGTAGATCATTTCAAATAGATTTTCAATATAATACATCGTAATTTATAATCATTATGTTGATTTTAATATCGATTTCTTAATAAAATGTACGAATAAAAACATTTGAAGGAGCTATCTTATATCTGGTTATAGACAAATATATGAAAAAAATTATAAAAACTTACTCGAAACGATATCCTGTCCATACATGGTTAATATATCACTCAACCTAGACATCATAAATAAACAATTGAAGGAAATGGGGTTGCTGCAGGAATTGAACCTGCTAACGGTAGAGAAGCTGCTTCAACGAAGCGTTACTCTTATCATTGAACTAAACAGCTGCCGGTACTCCAAAGGCCAGAATACCAATTTTAATTTTCATCTCGTTTATTCTCAGTCTATCCACTTCTTCCAACGCGAATGTTATGTTTTAAGAAATGGACATATTAATTCCGACAGAAAAAGTTATAGATTTCATTGTATCATACAGGAATCTATTTGAAATGATCTCCTGTCGTTACACGGTAATTTCAAGTAAGTTACTATACAATACAACGCAATTTATAATTCATTTCGTCAGATCACATAAATCCATTCCTTGATATATATGTATATATATATATATATATATATATATATATATAGTACAAATTAGGAATGCAATATAACATAGTATATGATATAATGCAATATTTGATGTATGATGGGTTTATTTCTTCGAGTGCCTGGTGATTCAACATTAACTTTAAATATTAAGTTGGGTTAGAGCACAGCTGGAGATATAGTAGAATAGAGATTCACTACACGACCACGTTTATGCTTCTGCTCTGTCTGGCCTTCTTCAGGCTAATGATTAGATATAATTTAGATTCCTGTTTGGGAAATTTTAGAATTTTTTTGTGGGTGTTACAAGGTGGGAGGAGTTTTCTCTTTTGTTTCACTTGATTTGTTAGAAATATTGTTGGTTGGTTATGAATTACATGCCAGGGGATATAGTATGAGTAAGTGGATGCTGGTTTTTGTGATTTTTATAGAAATGTTCTTTTCACTTAGATATGTTAGATTCATTCCCCCATGTATCAGTCTAGTTTTCATACATGACCTTAGTTACTTACGTGATTATCTTTGATTTGGTCTACTTCCTTTTGTCTAATATAATTATGATGTTACAATATATATATATATATATATATATATATATATACACACACACAATTGTGTCATAACATCGCTGCGTTTGCTTAGCGCATCGTCCTTAGCCTCTCCAATAATGCGGACGTTGTCTAGTCATTACCATGCGCTTATAGCCGCGTCGGTACTGACAAAAGCAGGTGGACACTTGGCAAATTTATGACAAATGGATCATATTTTTCCCACGTTAGGCCTGTCACATTTTGCTGAAGTGGGAATGTAGCAAATGAAAGCCCCATCCAGTACCAAGAGGTAGGATTGAAACCTTGGCTTCAGATCCAAAGGCCGGTATCATACCTCTGCGCCACAGAACTAAACGGCTAGTATGATCCAATTTGAGCTATATATTCATTTACGCAGTGTTCTATTCATTGTTCTCATGTATCTCTCTATCATTTCATTATAATCTATACGTACCGATTTATCTATGTTTGTATTTAGTTCTTTTTATAATTGCTAAAGCAGTGCCAGTTCAAAAAGTGCATGTTTGGAAGGGGATGGACTCTATCGTATGTGAAGCAGCCTGCCAACACAATCATGTGTAATAATTTACCGTCTATTGTACTAAATTACGCTTCAAAGTATTCCGGTTATTTCTTTACAATGTTGCCAATTTGGATATTTTGATATCTAAATTTAGATCTATTGCCAACAGACATTTTAAATCTAAATTTGATTCCATTGTCAAAACATATGTTATATCTAAATTAATATATACTGCCAATATATATATATATATATATATATATATATATATATATATATATATATATATATATATATATACCATTTCTTTTTTTATCCATATATTTGATGAAATATTCATGATTTGCAGTTATGAATTTATTTTCATCATAATTATCGAGAGCCTCTGGCCCAAACGACTTCAAAGTGACACTGCAATGCTAGCATGTCTGCTAATATTCTGGTAGATATAAAATTTTATACAATGACCAGATATTGGACGATTGCAAAGCACACCTACACAGACAAAGACAAACAGATAGAGATATATCCATCAATTTGTTTCTCTTCCAACTTCCATTCACCAATAAACCAACTCCAGCTCGTTAACCAATATTCACTTATTTTCAATGGTTACAAGGCCATCGAAGTTACCACTGGTAATCTACTACCTTCTACGTGACGACTGCTGTCTTGTAATATTCAATGACCAAAATGTTCGCTTGCTGGAGTTTTGCGAATCATGTATCGATTCTTGACTTTTCCCTGAATTTCATTTTCCTTCATTGACCATTGTTTATTTCTTCATTTCTATTTTCTGCTCTTTATCTATGGCCCTCTTTTCTCTGTCAAACTATATATATATATATATATATATATATATATAAGGAGAGTTTTTTCTCGCGTTGAACCCGATTAGAGGACATTTTTCTGTGAGCTGAGGAATGAAACAATTAACACAAAACCTTTTTACAAGATATCCAAACTTATCGAAAATCAAATAATCTCCTACAAGAATGACGCTTCCCTACTTTTCACTTATTTCTTACATTCATTTTACCTTTCGTGTGGAATAGTAGAACCTTCTGATATATATATATATATATATATATATATATATATATATATATATATATGTATGTATGTGTGTATATATATATATATATATATATATATATATATATATATATATATATATATATATATAAGTAGCTGCTCACACGCAGTGTTGCTTTTACTGTTTAAATAATGAAATTCATTTCTAATCGTGTTTCAAAATAATATAATGAATCAATAATTATTTCTGTCGGATCATACATCCCTTTCTTTATAATATTAATATCCGTGGTGAATTAAGCAAAGTTATGTCGTATATTTATTGATTTATGTTCGTATATAGTGAATGTGTAGAAGGTGATGCAGTTTTTCTTTTTATTCGCACAAAATAGATGTTGTTTTCTGGCTTGCCTGGAGTGGATGACCTGTTTGAATTAGGAATCTGGGAGAAATTTTTGTTTTTTTTGAAAGAGCAGATCCAGTTCAGCGCATATGCCATGGGTTTGGAAGCTGAAAACGTAGTTGCTTGCACTGTTCGCAGTGGATCAATCTCCCTGACCAGTCACACCTGTTCTTTTACTTACTATGAGGTTGATTGTCTCTGCGTTATCTCAGCATAGTCTACATTTGCTCTTCCTGGGTATTTTGTCTATTTCATCTGATATATACTTTTGGGTCTTGTAAAATTGCTTTTTTTGACAACGGTACAGTTTCCTTTGCTCAGCAATGTAGTTTGGTGTGCATTTCTTTGGATTTGTCTCCTCCAATCACAGTTCAGTTGTTTTTCTTCTCATTTTTGGATTCTTTTTTGTCTCCTGCTTGTCTAGTCATCATGTTAGTTCTCTTGCCTCATATGGCTGTTCTCATTAACTTTTATTCACTCACTCTTGATTGCAGTTTCAATGTAATCCATGATGTTTGCCACTTGTTTTTTGTTTCCTTATTTGAGGTTTGTCGGTATGATATTATCATTAGTATTATCTTTGTTATTACTATCATTATTCTCGTATTATTGTGATTTTTCTCCTCTTTTCATTATCCTTATCATTATTACAAAATCATTATCCCAAGTCATCTATCCTTCTCAGTAATAATATTTTGTTGCTTATTATGTTTCATGTAAGGTTAGATAGATTTTCAAACACCTACACAAAAATACTTCCAAACCACAAGTTGATATTGATTGACACTGGATTACATTCATTCTGGCACATACTCTAGAGTGACTTGGACTCGACGAACTAATTCCGTCATCGGCAACAAAACATTTACTCGACAGGAAGCGACTGTAGACAAAGAAGTCTTCATTGACATCTTCGAAATTAGGCAAATCAGAGACTATCTCACCCACCACCCATAATATATTGATGATCATTCCGTCTGGAAAATTTGCTGATTACAGTTTTGGACTTGTTACAAAAAGCAAAAAGACAGTCAGAGATTTGTACGTGATTCTTGGATTGGGAGGAAATGATGGCAAATGGCAAGACGTGACCTGGAAGGAGAAAGCTTGAAGCCAGGTAATTTGGTCAAGACGAATGAGGAAGAATGGTGCAGTGGAGAGGAATGAGGATTAAAAAAAAACGATAACTGCAGAGAAGGCAGGGAATGCAAAGAAGAGGAGAGGAGAAAAACTGTGCTAAGTAGAAAACATCGGAGAGCACATGTCTCTAATAATATCATACAAAAACTAAAATCTGAATGAAAACCAATTCAAATATAAATTTGATACTGGTTACGTAACTGTGTAAGATTAAAATTCAATATTTTGTCTTGATAAATGAAATGATGTATATCAAGCAATCGAAACCCTAGTCCTGGTCCAGGAATGTAATCAATTCTCTCTTACATTATGGCCCACTTTCCAGAAAATGTCATTGGAATTTTTGGTGATGTTGTATAGACGAAAAGACAAACACGAGTGAACACATATATTTTTTGTAGCTTCAGCGTAAGGCGTGGGTCTTGGATTGGAAGGAAATGGCGGAACATAATCCTGAAGGAAAAGGATGGATGTTGGGTAATTTAATGGAAAGGAATAAGGTTGAATGATGCAATGAAGAGGGGGAAACTAGAAAGCACTCAAAGTGCACATGATTCTGCTGACGCCATTTTCAGTAATAACTGAATGCTAATTAATCCATTTATAAACATACATAATGTAAAAAAAGTTCCTGGATCTTTCTTAAAATTCACTTTCTCTTTACATAATGGCCGATTCTTAGAAAAGGTGTTTCAGAATTCAATAAGAACTTAAATTGTTTTGTAGACAAAAAAAAAACAGACACGATGTACGAAGTTGGCAGAAGTAAAAGAGAGTTGGAATTTTGGGCGTGAGTCCTGGAAAGAAATAATGGCCAATGGCAACTCGTGACCTTGAAAGAAGAAGATGAAAAGCAGATAATTTAATCAAGACGAATGAGGAGAATTTTCGGTTTGTAATGAAGAGAAGTGAAGAAATATGCCAAACAGAAAAGAATGAAGAACAGACAAAAGTTGATCCAATTTGCTTCACTTTGGTGCATCGCGCTTTGCAAACTACGTATATCAGAGTTCCCAAAACTCTTTGCATTGGCGACACACTTTTCATAAATATATTTTTTGCAGACATCACTTCAGTTTTGTAAGCCAAGACAAATAGATATATATCATGACAACAGTTATACCGACACAGGAAAACTATCTCTTGAAAGATAAACAAAAAAGCACTCAATTTCCTGAAATATCAATAGATTATCGGCGACGTATAAAGTGTCACGACACACAGATAGGAAATCTCTGCTGTAAATGATGGTTCGAAGCACGATAGACGTGCTCGTAGGGAAGAGAAAATGAGGGTACATGCTGTTTCTCTAACAAATTCCTGTAAAAAACACACAATACTGTTTTGGGATTTTTTTTTTCTTGTTCTCAAAACGAAAAGGTATACAGAAGCTAACTTTCGAGATACAGTTATTTCCTGCGTCATGGAAGCAAGCCCTCATCCCCATTTGGGAGTGTTCTGGAACACAAACCATTGTCAATTTGCCTTGTGTCCTACTTGAAGCGGCTTTGTAAATATCAGTGAGACAGGAAAAGTGGGGAAATAAGCGGACATCCTTTTATAATCTTTAGCAATATTGGAGAAAAGGCAAGGGGAGACAAGGGGGTGAAATAAGCTGAAATCCTCTGGATTGTAAACTGAAAAATAACAAAACAAAGAAAACCGTCGTGTGTTCACATTTGGATGAGGAGGAAAATGGAACGGAATACAATATTACGTTTTAGTAAACAACAGTGTAATCACGCGAGATTTTATGAGAATAAAAACAGGACTTATCTTATATGTTATTTGTCACTCGTAAAAAAGTGTTTCGTGTGTGTTTGTTTCGTCATCTTTTTGGTTCAAGAATAAAATTGATTTGATTTTTTTTAACATTCTTTTATTTATGTTTTTGTTTTACATAATCCATTCAGAAAACTCTTCTTCTAACTGCTTCTTCTTTTCAACCTCTCTGTCTTCTCTTTCTCTCTCTATCTCCTTGCCTTCCTCTTTCTCACTTCCTTTCTCCCCTTTCTCTTTAATTTTTGCTATTCTTTCTTTTTATATTCTTCTTTCTCTTGATAAATGATTTCTTTTTTCGTTTTTTTCTTTCCGATTTTATGATTGATAATATTAGCTTGATAGATAGCTTGCTAGGTTGATATGAATAGTATGAGATTTATTTTCTTTATTGACGGATTCGCCCGTTTCACCCGTTTCTAACATACATATTCACTATCAACATATTGATTTTCATCCGTGAAGACACGAACCTAAATAACTAGATAAATCATATACCTACACGCATAGATAATATATATATATATATATATATATATATATATATATATATATATATATATATATATATATATATATATATATATATATATAAATATATCCATCACTTAAAATTCAAACGGGTGCATATTCATACTGACTCACATGTACGAATGTACAAACACCCAAGCACACAAAAACACACAAACACACACATACATATACATTCATATAGATTATTATACATAAGCAAACATGCACGTGTATATAAACATAATTCATTCATACATGATAGCACTGTAATATATATACATACACATATATACATATATGTATATATATATATATATATATATATATATATATATATATATATATATATATATATATATATATATATATATATATATATATATATATATGATTGTACTCACACAAACGCATCCAAATATGAATATTTATCCTTTGATGGCACATAGACTCGAAACACTCACACAGAGATATGTATACACTTTCATGTACATACTAGTGCAGAAAAAATATATTTGATTTTTTTTATAAGTATATATATATATATATATATATATATATATATATATATATATATATATGTGTGTGTGTGTGTGAGTGTATTTGGAAAGAATGGGAGCAGGGTCGAAAAATAAATTGGCCTTAAAATCTTTTGTTTTTCTCTTTATTTTTGTTCAGACTTCGCCAAGCAGTCTCTTCATTCGGTCTGATTGCATTGAATTGCCGACGAAAAAGTTTCACGTTGGCAGACGCCGAACCTGTCGAAATCTTTAATATCGCGTGGAGAGACAGCCTTTAATTAGCGATAGAATTCCGTTCAAATTTACAGACGCTTTGCATTTCACTTCATGGCTTTTTTCTTCTCTCCCCCTCTCTCTCTCTCTCTCTCTCTCTCTCTCTCTCTCTCTGCGTGAGCGCGCATGCGTTGTGTATTGTGTATGTTTATGTATGTATGAATGTGTATGCATACGTGTGCTAATGTGTGTATACATTAATCTATGTGTACATCAGGGAATAGATGCTTGTTTTTTATATAGCAACATATCTACGTGTGTATGTGCAGTGAATGGGAGTAGGGCTGAAAAATAAATTGGCCTTAAAGTTCGTCTAAAATTTACCAACTCATTTTGTTTGATTCCACAGCCTTTATTTTATTTGTGCGTGGTTATGCGTGTACATATGTATGTGCGTCTATACGTGTGTGATCAAATATTTATATGTATGCATTTAAGTGCTTCTATGTGTATGCAGTTGTATGGGTGTTTGTAAGTATGCGCTGGTGTATGTTTGAGCATGTATGTGTGTGTACACAATCATCTGATTTACTTGACTTTTTGCCTTGTGGGCCGGCGTTAGTTCTCGGTGTGCATCTGTTGTTTTTAGAAGAGGCTAAATTCTGCTGAATCCTACGACAGAATCTCATCAACATTTGATCTATCTAAATATTTTTTTACAACTCACCTCAGTTTATGATTTACTTATCACCTGAACATGTGTATCTGATCTATTTCCCAGTCAACTAAAATCAACAGTAGAGCAAAGAGTCATGTCTTGTAGCGAGGATTTACTTGTTCAGTTTACAGGCGAGGATCAACAATGATAATACCACATATGAATATAAGAAATCTGCAAACTTGTCTATAAAGAGAAAATCTATCTATTTCAATTAATATACATTTTAGTCTGTTCATTTATCTACGTATCTATGTCTATTCATCTATTTCAGTCGTAGTACATTTCAGTCTGTTCATCGATTCATCTAACTAGCTAACTAGCTGGGTAATATTTTCGTTTCCTACGAATGAGAAAGAGAGAAAGACATTAAAAGAGAAAGAGATGAATTCTTAAAAAGAAAACAAAGAAAAAAAATGAGATAAAGAAGAAAAAGAAAAAAAGATAGTAAGCAAAAAAAAAAACCTTTCAGGTTTCCGTTTCCCCCAAAACTATTGTTCGTTGATCCTACTCTATTTCCCGTTGTATGGTCTAATCGGTTGTTATAAATTTAAAAATCTATTTATCGGTCATTTTTATTTTTATCTATTGAGTTTTCACACTCGTTACAACTTTATGGCTTTCACTGGGAATCAAAAGTCTGCTCAAAGCTCTAGCTCTAGCGTTTTATCTGATTCCAATAATGCTATTACCTGGATGGTTTCGTTTTTTCCCTCGTTTTCTGTATTCCAACAATAGGGAAGGGTACAATTGTCACCTTTATAACTGACAATGATTTCTGATCTCGCGTAAATTCCTGATAATTTCGAGCAATCTTTTCCTTTTGGTTTTAATGTGGAATTGTAGGCCCCACCTAGAAACACATTTTACTAGTTGACCTTGTGTCGTAGAGATTTTACTTCAATCTACTGGGGCGTATGCCAAATTTGGTTGGAATAATCTGACTTTTAATATTATAAAGAAATAGATGGAAATCGGATCATTATTATGGGGACTGAATGAACTGAAAACCTTGAAAATCGATAGATCTTCCTTGAAATGATTGCAGATGCCACAATTTTCCTTGTGAAAGACTAAGCCATATGTGAGTTTTGCACACATCTGCACCCTTAAGGGCGAAGACAAAAATTTTAAAAGAAGTGGTTTAGCCCCAAATTGACCATCATAAAATAATACAACACATTTTTTTTGTTTGCAATGATCAAAGCTGGTCTCCTGATCGAAATTGGCTGATTTGTTTGAAATTGAAGTTCAAAATTTCGTGAAAAATTACATTTTTTTGTTTTAAGCTCCAGATGTTTGTTTATTCAATTGATTTTCATGATCAGACCTTGGATTTTTGCATTATTCCCAGTGGATCAACTTCCCTACCTACTGATGTCTATTTATGAACTCCTGACCCAGTTATCGTTGATTGTGACTGAAGGCTTCATTTCTCTTTCTGCGTATTCACCATTTTGTGTCGGGTTTCTCTCAACATGAATATAATACGTTCTCATAGAATCTTTTTTTTTTAAGTTGTCATTTAAGTATACTAATACATACGTGTATTTATCTATTCGTTATCTCTCACGCTAAGTGACACAACTTATCTGTATTATTGTTGAGCAGATCCATTGTGTGATAGCACAGTAAAACATTTTTTGGTCTGATGACGTAGTAAAATGATGAATTTAAAGGATATATATAAGAAAACAGAGATAGATAATAATCAATAAATATATTTGTGGTCAATAGAAGAATATCTTCCAAATCTCTAACATCTACGTATATAGAAATGTATCAATATATTTCATACATGCCATCACTTTTTTACAATAAGTCTTGTAATTATTTTTCAGTGCTTGCGTCGGACCCTAGATTTGATGTTCCCGTAGTGAATGTGACCGTAGTAGCCGGGGAAACCGCAGTCCTCCCCTGTTCTGTCGAGTACCTTGGTAATCATCAGGTAAGAAATTTATGTCTCTTTACTTTTTCTTCCTTTGAATAGCCATCAATGCAAAGGTCATACAGGTTGAGTACCATTATCGTAAATGTGTTTTTCAGAATTTTGAAACATTCCCATAAGCGCAATGGGATATCACACTCACATATCTGTCCACTTTTCCAAATAGCTTGAACTCTGTGCTACAGACAATTATAAACACTTCCTCTTTCCTCGTCACAGCTCCTCAGACATGTATCTGTTGCCTTGTCTCAACATTTCAACGATACCTTTGCACACATGAGAGAATAAGAGGAAATACACTGATGTATGTATATGTATATATATATATATGTGTGTGTGTGTGTGTGTGTGTGTGTGAGTGTGTGCGTATGTGTGGGTGGTGGTGCAAATAATTCATTCTTATCTCAAGTTGTTTTGTCTCTCACCATTTGTGATGTAAATATAGTTTTCCATATAAAAAGAGTTGAACAAGATTGCCAGGATTTCACAATAGTCAGAATCGGCCTCACATCCCCTATTGAATCATTCTACACTGAGGTCAGGAGTGGAATTTTCGATTTGTGACTTCATGTTGGCTTTCAAAAAGTTCCGGATTTTGAAATATTTTGGTTTTCAGAATATCGGATAAGAGGTTCTCAAGCTGTACTTGATGAGAAGTACTATAGATGTTTGTGCGAGATTCCAACACGTGTTTTAGTCGACCCTGGTGCATGAAATCGTTCATTCTTCTTATATAGATCATATATATGCTTTTTCCTTTTTTTCAAATTTATCTAAAAAGGATTCGGCGAAACAAGCACCATATTTCATGACATATGAAGAACATTCTTAAACTCACTTTGCAACAAGAATAGGCAATCTCGCCTCGGTAAGCTGCGTTGAGTAGGAGCTTTTTACAACTGATAGAAGACCAAATGTAATGATTTAAATTGACACCAAGGAAATGCTGAATAAAAGAAATGAATGATGTTTGACGATGCTTCATGGGAAGACAAAATCAAGATAATACTACTTCTATTTAAACAACTGGTGTAGGTACAAACAATAACAAGTATGGCGCCGGGTGACGGGGAAAATGAAAGGTAAATTGGGATGGTGGAAATCTAACATAGAAAATGAAAAAAGAAACTTTGGAAACTCAAGGCTAAAAGCCATAGTTGAATCCAATCTATTTCTTTTCAACTTCCCAGGAAAAAATACATCGTTTGTTTTCATTTGAGTTAATTTTTAACCTTGACAGGTACTATAAATGCCAGAATCACTTTTTATCAGAACAAGATGGTAAAAGTTGAAAGAATTCGAAAAAAAGGAAGAGAGAGACAGAGAAAAGACAAGAGAGAGACAGTGAGAAATAGGGAAAGAGCAAAGATGACGCAATTTTCTTTTATCTCACAGTACATCAAAAAATTCTCAATCAATGTTCGAAATAAAAAAAAGTGATTCAATTCAAATAGTTCAGGTACTTTTAACATACCATGTATCGCAATAATTTCAACAGCTTTAACTTTTCTATATTCTGACAAACAAATAATTACATTACAGAAACAATTGTTGACAGATGCTGTCCGAAATTTTTTAAACAACTTCACATGTTTTGAACATTATCTGTGCTTTTCCTTGTCGCAATTCCAAAAGGAAGGGGAAAATATTGATTGTTTTGCCCACAAACTGGAAAATTTACCCCCAAAAAATGCTTGGAAGAACCAAAAATCTCCAAGCTTTAACAGCTGCTGAATTTCACTTCAAAAAGTATCTAGAAAAAAAAAGATATTTTGATATTTTTTGTCTTATTGTATTTTTATCTTTTTTCCCCGTAATTTTGAATTCTAATTGAAAACGAATCAGGCATGAGGCATATTGAAATAAAACATGAGCATTTATTTGCATAATTGGGTGGTTTACTTCTTCCGGTGACCAATTCTGAGAGGATATCCATTGGCAATCGAGAGCCTTGTGGTAAATATCTAGCTTTATGGTCATTAGTTCTTCAATTTAATCACAGACAAAAGTTCAATCATAATCAATTTTGACTGATTTTTACCCTCATTTTAACTTTCAATTGCTTTTTATCACAACGCAAGGCAACCATTATACAGAGGATTCATGAAATAAAGAGAAATCCAACACTGAGAATAAAACCCACATCCTCCAGAATCGAACTCACATCGAATGATGTAAGATGTCATTGATGTTCACGATTGAAATCTACCAGTTTTTTGATACAACAATGTTTTTAATCGTTCACGTTTTTTAATTGGATGGAATCATTCTTTTTAATATTGGCAAAATTTCATGCAAGATTTTCAGATGAGAATATACGATGTATCTTTTGGAAACTGTGTCCTTTTAGAAGAAGCCAAACTCATTAAAACTTTAAGATTAGATTTGATGAAATTACAAACAAATACTGTCGTATGGTTACAACAGTAAATGAACACGGCTGCCAACCAATTTCTGTCATCCGAAAATCTAAATTGTCCAGAAATTAATAAAATCTACGAATATGCTAAATATTTAAAAAATCCAAACATGCATTTTTTAAAATCCTGATGTAAGTGAAAATATATACAGTCTATTTGGGACCCTACTCTGCCGGTTTCAGGCTCTTGCAAGAAACAATATGAAAAGAAATATTTTTTCTTCGTATTAATACCGTAGCCAAGAACCGGTATTTACGTGCAAGGATTAATTACTGTCAGGATCGAACTCATTTTTCGCAATTTGAAATAATACTGATATTTGTCCTTTGTAGTTAAAGATTACTATCGCTTGAATGGTGCATTAGGTCATGTCTTCAGATGTAGCTGATGATGCCGATTCAGGCTCTGAGGTTTCTCCCAAAGATAGTGAACAGTTTCTCTGAGCTTAAGAAATTCTCCTGGCTTCTACTATATTGTCCCTTATCGTGATCTTACTCTACCACACAGGATATTTTGGGTTTTGCTCTCCCAGGAAAGTATGTTCAGTTCTTTGAGAGTATATCCATGCTGCCCCTGAAGCATGTTTTCTGCCTTTTGACTCTTTTTTTTTTTCCAAACTTCTCGAGTTTCTCATACACTGTGCAACATATATCCACTTTTTGTCCCTGAATAGTTATGAGTGGAAAGTACAGACAATGTCAATTGTTCCTTTCAAACATTGCTTTTCTTTCAGCTGAGCGATAATTTGAAACCTACTCATTTCCAATTGGACAATGGATAAATCTGCACATTTTCAATCACATTGACTAAAAATCATCTATGAATATTGTACTGGACAGAAAAGCCAAGTTTGAAGGGAATATAAATTTTTCATACTTTTTGCCCAAAGGAAATTAGAAAATAACACTCACAACAAAGGAACAAAGTTCACGTTGTCATGTGTCATGTACATGGATTATTAACACAGTGTCCAAAGTACAACCAGCAGTGTTCCATAAAGAAATGGATAATAAAATCAACTGTAGCGCAATGCCATTGAGAAATCAGTAACAATTCGACTTCTCAGCAGCATTTGGATGCAGTACATAAACAATACCCTATGAAAAGTTTTCATCGTTGAAATTTACTAAGCCGTGGACAGGAGGAAGCAACGTCCAAAATTAGATACTTTGTTGTGTAGCAGTGGTTAGGAAGCTGTTTCTTGCGTAAAAAATATTGTTTGCTGTGTAATATTGTTACAGATTAACGCAAGCTTACTTAAGCTGAAAAGTCTACTACTGTAGTACTACGGCAATCAAATAGATGACTTAATTTCAAAATATGCTTATTTAGTCAAAAGTACAGGCCACGATTCAGTTTTTAACTTTTTAATTCATTTGGTGTAGTTCTTAATGTGAATGATGATTTTTTTGGTGGCCTGATTTTTTCTAGTAGATAGATGTCGTTTTTAATTGGCTAGAAGTATCTTCGAATTTGCTCACTGTATTTTCATATTTGGTTGTCGTAGTTCTTAATAGGATGGCTGCATTTTCGAATTTGCTTGTTGTATCTTTTTATGCGCACAGAAGACGATGTAAAATTGCAAATCGTTGCATGAGCCCCAAACATTGTTGTATTGTACCAGATTAAGCTATGCTTAGTATGCATCGTATTTTGGGAATTTGTTGACTAAGTGGTGGAAACTTCTGTGTGTCTAAAACTTATTTAGGAGTATAACCATCCGAATTTACGACTCTTTGAATCAATTCAGCAGCTTTGGCTCGATATGCGCCTAAAGAGGGGAAACATTGGTGACTATTTCCCATTAGCTCTTAATACTTGAAACCAAGCGAGGTCAGGTTTTTAATTCAGAAATGCAAATGTCTTTGCACTCATGGGAAGTTTTCAGAAAATAGTTGGAAACAAGTTCAGGGATGATCAGTTGGGTGAAAAGGAAGGGTATACGTCTATTTGTTGGCGACACAGATAGGGGATAAAGTAGGTTTGTGTGTCGATGACAACAGTAAAAGTGAAAGTAAAAAATATTTTACCACCATATGCATATGCACAACTGCATTTGTGCTACATATATATATATATATATATATATATATATATATATATATATATATGTATATATATATATATATATATATATATATATATATCTTGCAACCTCGGCAATGGCCTGCCCATTACGCTATTACGTAACGTAAGAACTATTCATAGATAAACTTAAAGGCATTCTAGATTTAAATTGATCACATGAACTCACTGGCTTTTGAAGTGGCTACTCTACCATAAACGATCTATGTACAATAAATTGACGAATCAAAAATTCATAAAAATACAACAAACTACTTTCTATGACCTTTGTGAAACATGACAAAGTATTGACTTGGTACAACATACGACAGTTTGTGAGAACAAACAATTACGTATAGTATCGCCAATAAATTAATGCTCCACTAGGACAAATAAAACCAGTTATGTTTGATTACGAAAAAAGTCAATTGAAAAATTGGTAGAGTTGTACTTATGCATGGGTGATACTGAACCCGTCACTCAGAGCATACATGAAAACTGCACTGCAATAATCAAACTACATGAAGATCTAAACAAGATAGAACAAGAAGTGAGACGAAGGAATTCAGTATCACCTAATCTATATTTAATGAGCTTTGTATCTTCCGGAATACTGATGGGGGATGGGAATAAACGTAAACGGACAATGTTTCAATCACTTGAGATTCAACAATGACGTTTCTATGATGCCACAAGCACGAATGAATTACAAAAAATGTGGATAATTCTAAATAGGGAAAGTAAAAAACTTGTAGATTTGAAAATGAATAAAACAAAGACAAATAATGTTCAACGATAGAACCCACCAAATAACCATAAGGGTAGAGGGTGAAGCTTTTGAGGTTGGCATTTACATTGAGTGACACAGGGATGGGTAATAAAGATAGAGAAAGGCATTAAAAGCGAAATGATATGACGCATAACGATCGACTGGATGTCACTGAATTAAAAAACGTATTGAAGAGCAACTTGCAAATGTGCTTCATTTCAATTGCCAATCCCTAGCTCGACATGCTGTCAATAAGCATACAATGCTTAACATAAGCTATGAATTACGTCAACATGGAAATTAACAAAACGCAAAACAGGGGAACCATCGAAACGAATTAAAAACCAACATAGAATTGGACAAAAACCCATGAAAAAGGTAATTCTAGGGATAACAGTGAGAGATAAAAAAGGTTCAATATGGCTTAGAGGGGGGAGTAGATTGGAAGATATTGTACAAATAATTGAGCAACGAAAATTGACACTTGGCATAAAAAGATGACAACAGATGAAGCAAATGACTAACCAATCGTTGTCCATGGAACAACGCAGTTGGAAATGACCATAAAAAAGCTCGAGAATGAGAAAGTTTCACCGATAAGAATAACGCAATTGCGGTTGTCATGAAGAGAGTTGGAGAAGGACTTCATCAAGCAGTACGTATAATGGCTGGTGACACACACACACACACACACACACACACACACATAAAAAAACACACACACACATATATATATTGGAGGTCAAACACGAAATTACAGTATAAACCCAAAACAGAAACACTTTGGGCAATGCGACCTTCTGTACATTCAAAGAACTGCCCTCAGGTCCACACAACCTTCTCCCTACGCTACAATGTCGTCTTTTAGTATCACCTCTGGCTGACTGATGCATCTTTTGATTTCTGGCACTGACTGGTATCTCTTTTGGGAAACTGACTAGTGGCAGCTAGTCGAATCTGGACTGAAGAGACCTGGCTGATGTGATATTCGCCGAAAAGTGATGGATGGCTTGTTCGGTCATGGTAACTGTAACGGCCACACAGTACACAAACTCACTTATTGACATTTAACTGTCATTTAAACGAGCAAACAGGAGAGTGTATGTTCATACTTGCGCAGTAAGGTCCCCTTTAATTGACTCCAAAGTTGCATCATGGTTAAGCAACAGCATCTACAGATATTCGAAATGGATACTGAATCCTTTTGGGTCAGAGCTCGTATATATTCAATAGATGAATGAATATAGACATAACCCGAATTCTGAGTAAGGAAGGTGAAAAAAAAGTTTTAGAAAACAATTGGTCTGGATGGCCACTGAATAAAAACAGTCACATGATCAATATCTTTTGACAGCATGCTGTGCTTAGGATCATCAGTTGAAACTTGGGGAAAAGGGTGATCAATGATTAAATTACTGCAGAGCTGAACACAGAGAATACAAATGTTAACTCTACAATACAAAAATTCATAAACCAATTTACCACAAACTCACATTGTGAAATTAAACCTCCACTCTCGAAGTTTATGGTGGGATTTTTGGAGAACCAAAAATAATTTTTCGTGACATGATAAGAAATTGATGTTTGACTTTGTTGCACTAAAGTTTCATCGGTGTAACCTCTACGTGCTACCCATACACAGATAGAGAGATAGGCAATCAGTCATCTAGCTGGCCAGAATCACTTGGGAACTAAAGAAACCCATGTTGATAGTTTTGGTTGAATGATTAGTTTTCGTTGATGGTTTCTAGATGTGATCATTCCATCGCCATTATTGAGCAAAATCATTCATGATGTCCAGGCTACTTGCACCAATTACTGTGAATACTTCATCAGCCAGAACAAGGATGAGTCTTTGTTCGTTGACACCATGTAGCCATTTTGAGATAGGAAATTATTTTCCCCGTTCCGATTTGATAGGAGCTGAAATGTTATTATCTTTTGTTTCCTTTTTTTCCATTTCAGTCACAAAAAGTTCCACTTTTATTTGCTTCCTTTCTGATTTCTTGGTCTCACAAATTTGGAATCCTTAATTATCCATATGTCTTGTTTGTTTACGTCTTGCCGTTTTTTTCTCGTATTTACTCTCAAGCTCTTACAAATTCGTTGAGACAGCGGTTCTCGAACCTTTTAGAATCAGGGTGCTTGTAGAGTATGGGGATTTTTTACGGTGTCTTCCGTCAAAAATACTGAACAATAGTTTTTTACATTCACGTGGTTGGGTTGGCTTGAAGATTATAATGGATCATGTAATTTTTTTAATGGTATATATTTGTTTTTCTCTTCCAGTTTGAATTCTCTAAAGTTTCGAAAATCCTACTACTGCCCCCACTCTTTGGAGCCAACTGCTGCATTCCTTTAACAATGACTGCTTTAAAATGTTTGTTCCACTCCATTACAATGCTTCCATACATAATTTTCATAAAATTCTAAAGTTTGTCTCACTTTAAGGTTTCGTTTAAGTTCTTTGTAATTTTTGTATTTATTTCTGCTTATATTTTGCTTAAACATTTGAACAAGTTCCCTGCATGTGTGTATTGGTCTAGTTTGAGACTATTTGATTAACTGATTCGATTGCTCTTTCCGATAGAAATGTAAGTTAACCTTTTCAATCCCATTGATCGATTTTAAAAACATATTTTGCAGTATAGAAAATATTTTATTTGATTCATTCATTAAATATGATTCTTAAAGAAACAATTTCCAGAAGTATAGCATCAGAAACCACAAAACCTGAGTAAATGCATGCCTTGCTGTGATGATTGAAAAAAAGAAAAATTCTTGTGTAAAGTTCCTATACTTCCTGACGGCATATAAGCAAAATTTCTAGTTATTTTTTTTTCTTCAAATGAGATTTTACAGCTTCAAACATTAGATATAGGGAAGAACTTCTCGAAATTCATGTCATTTCAAGCAAATATTTCCAAACATCGGTTGATGCAATTTATGTAATCATTTCAAAGGGTTTCATATTTTACACTGAGTTAGATATCATTCTGCTGTGTGAATATGTTTTGTTGGGATCATTTGTTGTTCAATTTGTAATCATTTAAAAACAAAACAGTTATATCAACATCATTTCCTAGCAGTGTTGATCAATCACCACCTCTTCCAAAGCTTTGATTTTGATATTTAGCTTTGTTTTATAATTTTTTGTAATGTTTTTCGCATGTTGGTGCAAGGGGATCTTCGAGAGGAGCAAACAGATCATAATCTAAGGAAACAAGGTCAGGACTTTCACGAAGATGATCCCATATCTCGAATCAGAGTTCTTGAAGCATTCGAACCGTGTAGGCAGTACTATGTGAGTGCATATCATCATTCAAAAGCAGAAATGACGACAGCGTTTGCTTCAATTTTTTTACTATGCAATTCATTCAACCGTGGCAAAACATTGTTCCCATATATTGCTGAAAGCCTTTGGTGTAACCCAGCCCCTGATACAACTCTGACCCAACTGACTTTTATTCCTAATACTTCTTGCAAACTTCGTGCAAATAAAGGTCATGTTCAACCTATGTAGCACTAAGCCGATTGGCACTTTTCCAACAAATCTTCACTGTAGCAACGATACCAAATGCACGCAGAACCAAATATGGTCAACCTATACAACAAAAGTTATTGATTCATCTTCATATATATATATATATATATATATATATATATTTAGAGAGAGAGAGACAGAGTGAGAGAGAAAGGAAGAGGGAGTGAGAAAAAGATGGGGAAAGGTTCTCCTCTTAACCCCGAGGAAAAATCCCAAGTTAGTTTGTTATTGTTTACAGTCTCGTTCTGAGAAATCTTGCTATGTTACTGGTATCACATAATTACAGCCCTACAGCTCCTTTGGATCCATAATTGATTTTGAGATGAGGACATTCAACATGGTTAACAGTTTTTCCCCTTAAGCTCGCATTTGACCATCCTGGAAAAGACATGCCAGCTTCGCCTGTGGCGCTGACAGTTACTGGTTATATGCTGCTGTTTGAGTCTGGCAGCAATTGTTACTCTTGACAGTTGGAGGGATTAGTACAGTTGTCAGAAAATCATCAGGTAGCAATTAGCTGTTGGGATGTCTGGACAATGATGACTGGCATTTCTGAGAACGACACCATCATGAGGCATTTGCAGCTTTCGAGGAGTCTTTATCAGTAAAAAGTGAGGAAATTTTCGAGGCACAATATACTGCACTTCTTAGCCTACTTTTGGGATAAGATATTTGAAGACCTTTTACTGGTTCGGGTCAAGGTTGACCGAAGTGACTCCCGCCACTGAAGCCAAGAATGTTGCTTTCGTTGAATTCAAGGGGCCAACTATTGAAAGGAACCTGCAGATCTTAAGGGGTGCCAGGTGCTGTACCAACAAGTACTAAATATAGCTCTGTGGAGAAAGGGTTGGGTAATGTATAAAAACATAATGGGAGCTTTCAGACCCGTCCAAAGCAAGATGATTCCCCCCAAATCATCCCATCGTGGGATTTATAACCAACAAAGGTCAACGAATGCGATGTAACTTCGGAGCTGAAAGGTCTACGAGAGACATGGTCATATCCTATAGTCAACTCAAGAAGAAGTGCAAAGAATAGCAACTGCCCCTATGCATCGCTTTCATTGGCCTCACTAAGGCATTCGACATTGGTCGGCAGAGACAGCCTTTTCAAAATGCCTGAAGAAATGTAACCTGCCTCCAGAACAGCTTGGCCTAATTATGACATTCTACATTCTCATGATGGTAGCCAGTGCAATATACCAGCACTTCATTCGGAGTTTTCAACATCCACAGCAGAGTCAAACAAGTATGTGTTCTTGATCCAATATTCATTAGGATTTTTCATCAATCTGCACCTGGAGCATTCCTTTGGTTCTGCATCAGAGATGATCTACAGGCATAACAGATCATAAGGCAATCTGTTCGACATCTCACGCCTTGAAGCCAAGATAAATGTTAGCAATTGTCTAAACAAAGATACGCTTTTTGCCTCTGTCGCCGAAATCTATACATTTCCATTAAAAACTCTAGTCACTGATGAGTCACTTCTCTGGTGCCTCTTAGAACTTTTGGTTGACCAACAGCCTGAAAAAGAAAAAACGATCTGGGACGGAACCAAATCATCACGATCGACAACAATGATTTTGATGTCGTCCATTAGTTAACCTACCATGGATACACCATGGCGGACAACTTCTCCCTGAATATACAAATATAAGAGAGGATTGCAGCCCTATAATGGAATCGACTGAAGATGAAGAAGAAGATCAAGATAGAAATATAAAAGTGTGTGACGTCTGCACATCATTACATGGAAGCGAGACGTAGACTACGTAGCTAAACACCCTTGGCATACACAGAGATACTGATGCCGAGATTTTGACTCACTATGGCTTCGAAACAATGTCATTCCAGCCCAGGCAACACATGTTGCACTAGCCTGGTCATCCATGTAGGATGGCTAAATCCGAAAAGGCATTTCATTTGGAGAGCTGGCTTCTGGTAGGAGATCTAAGGTCATCCCCTATCTGCATCATAAGGGTGTCTGCAAGAGGGATATGAAAGCAGCTAACATTGACACAGGTCTCCCATCTGACCACACAAAGTGGAGCAGTACTCTGACCAAATAGGCCAAAGCAAGACTAAAAAAAATAAGATAAGAGCAAGCGACGAAAGGAGCCTAATATCAACTCAAACGGACCAAGCATTACTTTACTAAATAAGACATGCACTCAACCCACATAGGTCTTTTCCATCACAAACGGCACACCTTCAACCATACAGGCTTCCAAAGAGATTAGAATGTGTCACCCATGTCCGATGGAAGCCCCAAAATAGAATATATCTATATAGATTCAAGGTAAATTCTAGTAACACGAAGAGTGTTACTCCGGGAATCAGAGGGGCTTAACGAGATCCAACTCTGGTATACTCAACCATATAGACTTTTCTGACAGTTATATGTCTACAGTTTATAGCTTGGATAGTTCCTCAAATCCATTTGACCTTCAAAAAGCCTGAAATCCGTGAACTTATCAATCATGAAGAAAATTCAAAACTTCTTTTTTAGGTATATGTCAGTACTTTATGGTTTTGATAGTTATTCAAATATATTTGTGGATAAACTATTATTCAATGAGTGGGTACTATTTTGTTGAATACTGAGGAATAGTCGAGCTTTGATTCTAGATAAACCATGCACATCCCAAATTTTTTCCCTCATTTTCCTCATTTATACAAATGAGACCCTTAGGCACGTCCTTGGCAAGTAAGTTTTTGAAATTGTCTTGAATTTACCAGAGAACAGTTAAAAATATACATATAATATTCGAAATACAATTATCTAACGATCATTCATGCTTAAAATATCACAAAAGACACAACTATGAGTGTGGCGTGAAACAATGTCACACAAATAGTTTTTCTCGCCTTCAAAAGTTATCTTCCCTCATTGGATCAATATTTGCTTTTCATTAAGAGCAAGAGCGTTGAAAAACGAAACAAGTTTATTTCGGTCTGATAATTTTTTAAACGAATTCAATTTCTCTTTCATTACTTTTTAGATTACTCTTCTTTTAGTGTGTATATGTTTTATTTTCATGAGAATTCATAAACAAGCTGGTTAACTGAGCAACTGACTGATGTTGACAGCCGTCTCTTGTTTCTCCAGTCGGATTTCGTTTCTCAATTAAATCCGAACACTGAAAACAACCTCAAGCGTCTTTGGGGGAAAAAGAGAAGAATGGATAAAAAAGGGGAAAAGGAGGACCAGAAAGATTAATTACTATCCAACTCCAACAATACACCATGTGTTTCTATTATTTATTTATTTGTTGCCTGTCACGCTAAGAGACGTAATATATGTATGTATAGACTATCATTGAGATGTTACCACATGATGACATAATATGAATCAGATTCCATGTTTTGATGATGTAATAGAAATACTGATTATAAAGAATGATAAAAATTAGTAAGAAACAAAAAACAAATATCATTCAACCGTCAACGATGATCATCACACTTCTTTTGTGAATGTGCAGACACATGATTAATAATAATAATGATAATAATAATAAAAATAATAATAATAATAATAAAATCTCTGCGATTTGCCAAGTCAAAGCTGTACACATTGGTTGTAGGCACATGAATGGTCTGTTGTTGCTTGCCCGATTCCCTGGTCATCGATTCTCGGAACTCATCTCCATCTCGTTCACTATTTCTCAGAACGTATTTTTCTCTGCGATTACTTTAGTCTAGTGCAAGTGCCCAAGTGAGAGGTACCCAGTCATTAAAATAGCACATTGGTATGCATGAATGACTAATTTTTACCCAACAAGTACACGTCAGAGATTTGATAGTTTGTAAGCTCAGATTAGTAAGGTTCAAAGCTTGAACTGTGAGATGCCTATTAGGATCGAACTCATGAAAGTAATCTGTGTTTGAGAGTAACGAGCTATACAATGGAGTGACTAAATGCTTATACCGAATACAACCCTCAAGTGCAATTCAAAAGTAGGGTTATGATCATCATTAAACCAACCGTGAAAGTTCTGGTCCTCAATTGATAGAGCAGTTACCGTGCATTGGCAGGTTTCAAAAAGTACCAGTCCCAATCTAGTCTGATCTTCACTGTTTACTAATGCCTATACAGTTCATGGTCAAGTTGAAATGAAAAAACAATCAAAATTAAAGTGAAAGAAATGCCAGTCAAACATTAATGAAGGTTTACAATGTTTCATTTAATAAAACTTTCAAGACAATATCATTGATTATTATTCCGATGGCCATGGATCGATAGTTTGAGTAGTTGTGATAAAGAGCAATCAAAATTAAGATGGAAGCAATAATAGTCAAACATGATTAAAAATACTTGATTTTTTTAAAATGAATTAGGATCTTATTACTTCAAAGATCATGATGCTTGGTTTGTTATTGAAACTTTTGATCGTCTGTTTTTAATTCTCGCCACTCTTTTTAGCGGAAAGAATAAACTTTTCGATTCAATTTTCAAAAGTTTTTTGTGAGGTTAATTTTACTTCAAATATCTCTGAAGACATACTAACTAACAAAGAAAATGACTGCATTATGTCATGACATTAGAAAAATGCCCAGATTTTTTAAAAAGATTTTTTGCCTAAGGAAGAAAATGTTGAACGAAAAACGTTTGGACATTTTTGAGAACGTATGTCGTATAAATAGAAATAAAAAAGGAGAAATAAATGTAAGGACATGAAGAGAGAACACGAGGAAGTACAAAAAAAGCATAAAAAAGTACAAATAGAAGCACAAAAAACAAAAAAGTGTAAAACAAATAAACATTGAACAAAGAACTCGAAAACTTAGTGCTATAAGACTGGCCAAGAGATAAGCAAAAAAATAACTTTGTGACGGAATTTTGATATAGGAAACCAATATTCAAAACAATTTCTTGACGAATAAACAAAAAAGTAAATAATGAATATTTTTCACTTGTATTTCACTCTTGCTCTGTTTTTATTCTCTCTTCCTATATCCCCCAACCTTCTCTTATCTATCAACGTTGCTCAGTTGATACCAAAGCCCGGTTTGCTAAATCGTGGTTCGATCCACTGCTGAGTGGTACCAATACTTCAGTAAATACTACTCAATGCCTCTCTAGTATTCACTTAGCACCAGGAATAAGATTAAGGAATATCTCCCAAAGGCTAAGGGACTACGACTAAATCACGTTAGGGGCCTCATCTATCATAAGCTCAGCATAAGTTGAGCATTGCTGAGCCAGGTCCATATCTATGTGGGTGTTCATTGGAGAATACCAGGTGCCGTAAGCAGAACGAAGCCCCCCATCGGATTAGCAAGCAGGAACTAAGTCCGTGCGTATCTAACTTTTCAGAATGAACAGGTATCTTAGAACAGTGTGGTATGCTCGGCATTATCTCACGACAGTCATTTAAGACAGAAAAGGAGTTAGAAAGTTCAGCCATTTTGAATATCGTAAGAACTAGCTACTCAGCCACTAAGGCAACTTGAATGTTGTATAGGTTATTATTGTCCACATTTGGCTCCCTGTGACTTTTGGATTTTCTTGCAGAAATTTCAGGCCGTAGACAAAATAATGAGGACGCAAAAATCACGATAAACACTTGCGAAATCTTGAGAGATGAAGATGTTGTGTCATCAGAGTGAACGAAATGTATTGAGAAATGTAAAACCAAGAGCACTAATGAAAAAGAGAGAAAAAAGGATTTTTTGGAAATTTTAATAAAGGAAACTCATTTCAAACAAACGCTCTGTTTAGGCAAATAAAACAAAAATCATTATAACGGCATAACAAAACAGTATAATACAAATAACTTAACTTTTTCGCTTTATTTCTTCTTTCCGACTTTTGAAACATAATTATTTTTTGTGTGTCAGTTGGAAGAATTTTCAGTTTATACGTTATTCCTGTCGAAGACGTTTGATTGATTTTAGGGTCAATATTTTTTAACTTAAGTCGAGTAGCTTTAAAAAAAATCAAGCTGTAAACAAAAGAATTTTGACAACATTTGCATATAAATTTCCTTCTCAATTATTATCAACTCAGAAAAATATTTTCGGACATTTAACTTCTCTAATCTATATTTGGAGGTGCACATGCTGGAACACATTGACAATGGAATCGATGAACTGAGTTCGATATTTGGACAGGGTATAATACGTTCACTTAGCAATAATGCTCTTGAAAAAGCATGAATTCCTTCCCGGCTATAATAATGTAGCGATGTCAAATTTAGATCTCTATTTTTGGAAGGCAACCAGTACAGGAGAAATATAACTGTGAACTGAAACCTACTGTGAATGCATCGGGACAGCACTCCACTGTCTTTCCCAGGGACAATCATGGCAATGAACAATGTGAAGCTGTGGGGAATGTCACACGCTCAATTTTGTACAGGTCTGGGGTTTGATACAAAAATCTTCTCTCTTTCCTACGACAATTTTTTTTTGATCAATGCAGGTAAATCCATTTCTTTTCCAACTCTCAGCTATAGGTAAAAATCAGGACAGTGGATAGCCCCCTAGCCTTGTGGGGTAACTGGTCTTGGGGGACAACTCTAAATACAAGACTGTAAATAAGGCAAGGGGAAAGCATCTCACTACTTCAACCAGGAACAATCATGGAAATGCACAGTTTAAGGCTGTAGGGATCTATGATTGCCCACATTCTGAAGGGAGTACAGTACAGAAAGAAATGTTCTATTTAATGGAAATATTCACTTGAAAACCACTGTTTTTATCTACGTGTTTTTCTCGTTTGTATTCCTCTGTCTCTCTCTCTCCCTCACCCTCTCTCTCTCTCTCTCCCTCTCTCTCTCTCTCTCTCTATCTATCTATCTATCTATCGACCTATCTATCTCTCCTATTCAACCTTTCGGTAAGACAGTCTCCCGGCAAACGCTTTTTAGTTTGGAATAATGGTAGGAGAAAGGGAATTCTACATATCGATTTACACCCCAAATATGGACAATTTTGTCCTCGTTGTCCTTGCCCCTCTTACTAAAAATGAATAAATTCAACTTCAATTTTGAAATTTGATAAACATTTTCTCATTCTAAGCAGAGCCATAAGACTGTAATGATTGAAATTCCTATCATCTGTAGTTGATGAGAACTTATAGGGACACGGACGTGAGTTGGTTGGGCGTAAATCAACATATGACAATAGGTTCATTGCAAATTCAGGAGGTGTCTCTTTGGCATTTGATCTCGCGTCTTGCTTCAAATCCTCGCAATTTCTGGTTGCAACAGAAATTACTGAAATCAAAATTATCTCTTATTTTCTTCAAAGCTGTGTAATTGATTACAAATACACTTACTCAACCGTTCATTTATGTATTGTTATATATATATATATATATATATATATATATATATATATATATATATATATATATATATATATATATATATATATATATGTATATATCCACACACACTGGGTTATGATCTACTATATACAACTTGTCTGCAAATGTTAACCCCGATGATTATTCATTAATCAAGTTGGTTCGAACATTATACAATTAGTTACGTATCAGGCGATGGACCTATTGTTCCAACTTCGTTGATAGTTTAAAAATCATCAGCTAGAACTGTCGCCATAATGGTTAACATGAGTTGCTAGTTTTTCTACTAGTTTTTAAGTTTGTTTGGCTATCAATCTATCAATCTATCTATCTATCTATCAATCAATCTATCCATCTATCTATCTATTTATCTATCAATCTATCTATCTATCTATCTATTTATCTATCAATCTATCCATCTATCTATCTGTTTATCTATCAATCTATCTATCTATCTATCTATCTATCTAATTATCTATCAATCTATCCATCTATCAATCTATCTATCTATCTATCTATCTATCAATCAATCTATCCATCTATCAATCTATCAATCAAACTATCAATCTATCAATCTATCCATCTATCTATCTATCTATCTATCTATCTATCAATCTATCAATCTATCTATCAATCTATCTATCTATCTATCTATCTATCAATCTATCAATCGATCTATCTATCAATCTATCAATCTATCTATCTATCTATCTATCTATATCAATCTATCTATCAATCTATCTATCAATCTATCTATATATCTACCTATCTATCGATCGATCAATCTATCAATCTATCAATCTAGCTTTCTATCGATCTATCAATCTATCTATCAATCTATCAATCTATCTATCAATCTATCCATCTATCTATCTATCAATCTATCAATCTAACTATCTATCAATCTATCAATCTATCCATCTATCTATCAATCTATCAATCAAACTATCTATCTATCTATCTATCGATCTATCAATCTATCCATCTATCTATCTATCTATCTATCTATCGATCGATCAATCTATCTATTAATCAATCAATCTAGCTATTTATCAATCTATCAATCCATCTATCTGTCTATCTATCTATCTATCTATCGATCAATCTATCTATCAATCTATCAATCTATCTATCCATCAATCTATCAATCTATCTATCAATCTATCAATCAATCCATTTATCTATCAATCTATCCATATATCTATCTATCTATCCATCTATCTATCTATCTATCCATCTATCTATCTATTTATCCTTCTATCTATCTATCAATCTATCTATCTATCCATCTAGCAATCAATCTATCAATCTATCAATCTATCAATCTATCCATCCATCTATTAATCTGTCCATCTATCTATCTATCAATCAATCTATCTATCTATCAATCTATTCATCTATCCTTCAATCTATCCATCTATCTATCTCTCAATCTATCAATCTATCTATCTATCAATCAATCTATCAATCTATCTATCTATCTATCTAACTATCTATCTATCTACCTATCTATCTATCTATCTATCTATCTATCATCAATCAATCTATCCATCAATCTATCTATCAATCTATCTATCTATCTATCTATCTATCTATCTATCTATCAATCAATCTATGTATCAATCAATTTATGTATCTACCAATCCATCTATCAATCTATCAATATATCTATCTATCAATCTATCAATCTATCCATCTATCTATCAATTTATCCATCTATCTATCTATCAATTTGTCAATCTATCTATCTATCTATCTATCAATCTATCAATCTAACTATCTATCAGTCAATCTATTAATCCTTCTATTTATGTATCAATCTATCTATCTATCTATCAATCTATCTATCCATTTATCTATCCATCAATCCATCTATGTATCTATCAATCCATCTGTAAATCTATCCATCTATCTATCAATCTACTTATCCATCAATCTATCAATCTATCAATCAATCTATCTATCTATCTATCAATTTATCAATCAATCTATGTATCTATCTATCAATCTATCAATCTATCTATCTATCTATCTATCAATGTATCTATCTATCTATCAATCGATCTATCAATCTATCAATCTATTTATCTATCTATCAATCTATCTATCGATCTATCAATCTATCAATCTATCTATCTATCTATTTATAAATCTATTTATCTATCTATCTATCCATCTATCTATCTATCTATCTATCAATCAATATATCTATCTCTCAATCTCTTTATCTATTTTTTATGCAAGCAGGACACACCAATGGACTGAGATGGATGAAAAGTCAAATATTTACTCCTTATTATGTCTGGGAAAATGTATGTCTTCGTTTCTGGATGCTCTTTCCAAAATATGTTTTTATTTTGGAGTTCCATTTACCAATCAGGTCCATACTGAATTTGCTCCTTAATTTGTGTCGCTTTGCGTCCATGTTTGTTTCGATTTTTTTTATTCAGCCTTTTTAGAGAGCACTGATCATCAAAAGGCAAAATAAGTTCCTTATTCATTGATCAACCCCTTTCTCTCCGAACAAGGCATACTGTGTCGGTTTTATGATGGTTTCCATTGAATGACTAATGAGACTTGTTTTGATTTTTATTCATTAATCGAATGATTTCTTTCTTATATCCCCCGATTAATTTCTCATTTGTCGAAAGGACTGTGTTTAAATAGTATTCAATGATTCTGTAACGCGCAATGGGTTTTTTTATCAGTTTTTTTTCATTCGTATGGAGATTATGCTTAGTGAAAGACAAGATCTCAGAAGTTGCCAAGTACTAACACTGAGTGAATATAATCCTGGTGTTAATAGGTGCTTTACTGATATTACCATGTTGTAGAGATCAAGATAAAAAAAATGAAGGTGTGATTTGAGTTTCTGCAAGCCGTCAAAATTTACATAGCTTCGATAGCAAAGCAGCTGGTACATTTGGCCTGGAATTGGATGAGGGAAAACTTGTCTCTGGTAAAGAAAATTCCTTGCTTTCATTAGTAAAATGATTTAGTCTCATTTCCTGGAGATTAAGATTTATAAGAAGATATTGTCCCGTGATCCCGTAATGACATTGGTACACAGAGATCACTCAGAGAGCGCATGATAATCACTGCCATTCAATCATACTATTATGTTTCCTACCCATGGAGCAGGATATACCGGAGAAAGGGATCGGATGCACAGTCAGGTCCTATTTTGGCAAGATTAATAATTAATCGGTGGCATAGTATAGGCTGACATGGCCACAGAACAATTTTGGTGCTTTATACAGTGCCTGGTATTTTTAGACGGTCAGTCATCTGGATTATGGCCGCGTTTGGTACCGTTTAACTCGGTTTAATTTGGCTGTTTAGAGCGATTTTTATTTATGAATGGCTATATTTAATAAGATTCTCTGCCAGCCAGCCAGAATCACCTAAAAACTGAAGAAACCTAATTTAATACTTTTGTTTTGCAGTGACAGTTTTGGTCAACATTTTCTAATTGTTTGCTTGTACATTGACGTAAGGTGAAGATCTTTTACCTGCTAGCTGTACATTCAATGATTCCACCCATCACCACTCGAGGATGTCTATCAAGAATTGATCAGAGGTCAAAAGTGAGCAATGTTTTGTTACTTGCAGAAAGGTATCAATCGTGATAGGTGTCTGCTGTGATGCTAAGAATTCCACATGTATTTTGCCGTGAGTTTTTGGAGGCAGATCTGATCACTTTGCCTTTTCTGCCTTTCACTCAATTTGTACAAGGTGGGAATTTTCTGTTTGTCTCCGCGTTTTGTCATTCAGAGGATATAGAATTTGCCAACATGACTCTCAGAAGCTTTGGCTTAGCCAAGGGTGTAACAGCATGAAGGATGGACTCGACTCACACTGTTCACTCCAACTAATGTCATTAAGGAAGGCAAAAATTCTCTCCAATGAGTAAGATATAGTAGGGTGAAGTGAGTGATGCCATTCTGTGTGTTTGTCATCTCTGAGTCTAAGATTCACATATTGAACGGACCAAATGTGATATGTAGAGCCTCAGTGGAGACAGCTAAAGCCGTGGCCAGCGTAATGGCACTACTTACACATCATTACCCCATACAAACTATCTAGGTAATATATGATCTATTATGTATTTTCCCGGACAAATCTTAGATACATTGATAAAACAATAGTCAATGGAATGTATCAGAATCCATTGATCCAAATCAGATTCATTTTCATATCAATCGAACGCAGAAGGTGAACAAATATATGAATTAACTGAATTTTGGATTATACGAATGATATTCTTAGATGTATTTCAATCACAGTATTTGTCTATTTGGTCGGTCTATACATCTGTATTAGTCAGTATATCTTGTCCGTTAGATCCGTCATTCTGAACATCTTTCGAATGAAAAAGATAATCTGCCATAAATAAATAAATGATATGTACTTATTAGGAATGTATTGTATAACAACTGTCATTTTTGTTCTTTCTTATGAAAGTATTTAATTCATTATCACGAAAAAATGCTATTGGCGAACAAGCTTTGGACATCTATCTATATATTACTTTTTTATGTCTACCTTTCTTTCTTTCCTTCTTTTCTTTTTTTTCTTTTTTCAATCACAGTCTGCTCATACATATTTATCTGTATACTTCTCTCTCTTTCTTCTTTCTATATCTGTTTGTTCATTTATATCGATCTATCTTTTTGTCTATTTCTCCTTCCTTCTTCTTTCTGAAACAATCTGTTCATATCTATTTAGCTATCGATTTTTCTATCCCTCTCAATATTTCTGCTTTTATACACACACACACACACACACACACACACAGAGGCACACACACACGTGTATATATATATATATATATATATATATATATATATATATATATATATATATATGTATGTATGTATGTATGTATGTATGTATGCATATATGTGTATACTTATATATATGTATGTATGTATGTATGTATGTATATACTTATATATATCGTGTGTAGATGTGTGTGAATGTGGGTGTGTTTTATCTCTGATGATTTTCCAAGAACTGAGACTTTCTTTACGCCTCACAGAAACACCCACGTGCATCTTCTTCACATTCATCCATTTTTCTTATTATCCAAATTATGTATTTTTTACTCATTTTCCCCAACTTAAATCCATATCTTTATCGTAGTGCTCACCTCTGCATCTGACTTCGGCCAAACACAGTGCTAGAAGAACGAGGCGCCCCTCAGAGGCGAACTTAACGCTTGCTACCTCCGCCAAGTGTCGCTGGGCGCACATTTCTCTATGAACACTGGCCAAGACACCATGGACGTCTTTTTTGCCAGCATCTACAAAGAGAAAAAATGGACACTCAACGGAGCAAGTGTCGGTCGGAAATGAGGAAAAGAGAAAAGGAAAGAAAAAAGAAAAAACAGGAGAGAGCTAAGAGAAAAAAAAGAAAGAAAGGAAAGAACAGAGGAATGTAGGAAGGAAGAGAGACGGAAGGAAAAAAACAAGAAAGTACGAATGAAAGAAAGGCGGTAGAAAGAAAGTTGTCAGGTGAAAAAACAAAAAGATGGATGATATTCCGAAAAAAAATAAATATAAAAGATTAATAAACGAGAAGCAAGAAAGAAAGAAAAGGAAAAAAGAAAAAAGACGAATTAGTGGATAGATAGAATGAAAGACGAAAGCAAGCAACTAATGAATGAAAATCGGGAAAGACAAAAGAAATAGAGTTTAAAAGGACTTATGAATAAGGACAGAGAAAGAAGAGAAAAAGAACAAAATTCCCAAAAAGTAATAGAATGAAAGGAAAAAATAAGGCAAAAAAATAATCGCCAAAAAAAATGTGGCTGCCTTTTTTCCCAGGATCTACAAAGCGAAAAATGTTGGACGCCTCATTGAAAGGCCAGCAGTGGTTGGCCGTCGTCTCACTTAGTTTGCAGATAGGTTGTTTTTGAAATTGAATTTGGCAATATGTGCAGGTCAGCAAGAAAATCGATGAGGACCACCCTTACCCGAGGTTTTTTTCGTGGGAGGGGGAAGTTATCGGACGATCATAAGGGTTGGAGATGTAAAGGGACACACCTGCAAAGTACAATCCATCATGGCGTTCTTTGGCAAGAGATTCAGATATAAAGTGAAAAATGGGAATATAGACAAAGTGGAGTATGAGGACAAAGGCAGAAATTTAGATAAGGAGAAAGATTGATGTATAGATGGAGATAAAGATAGATATAAATAGAAGTGTAGTATTTTAGATGAATAGGAAGATTGAAATATAGATTAAAAGAAGGATTGAAATATAGAGAGAGCGAAAACAAGGCAGTTGGGGAAGGAGGTTAGAGAAAATATGTTTTAATTTTGACTGAACAGAGAAAAGGAAGAATGGTAAAAAGGAAGGTGAATAAGAATGAAAGAGAAGAAAAAGATCAAAAAGTGAAAATTAAATAAAAGAAAGAAAAAAACAAAATGGAAGAAGGGAGAAAGAAAAGGATAAGGAGAGAATCTATCATTTTTGATGATCCTGTTTCTTTGAGTTGATTGAATATCGAGTCCCTACCATCATTGTTTTCAGATTGACTTTCATCCTTTTATCAAGGGCAACGTTCTTGCATGCTTAGATATCTTTTAATTTTATTTTATTTGAAACTCATGAAACAATCCCCACGAGTATGAGTGTATGTGTATGTGTATGTGTGTGTCTATGCATATGTGTCTGTGTTTTTGTCTCTCTCTGTGTCTGTATGCCTAAGTTTGTCTGTTTGTGTATTATCGTATGGGTGTTTATATGTGTTGTCTGTCTTAGTGTATATGCATGTATTTGTGCAAGTGTATGTGCGCACACATGTGTGTAAATTCGTGTCAATAGCTCTAATTCGGATATATTTTTTGTTCATCAACATATATATGTGTGAAGAGATGTCACCATGAGCGAATAACTCATTACTGTCCCATTCACATACACAGCGTGAAGGACTTGGCACCATGGTCATGGGGCAGGGGGGTCTCAGAACTGGAAATTGCCAGGGAAACTGGAAGGAAGTGGGGTTCAGAAATTCGCGACAAAAAATAGTATATATGGCGTGAAGACAAAACAATGCCTGGTCAATCGCTGCTCAATAAGCAAAATAAACAGTTCCATGCTGATATCAAATAAGACGACCAGAGACTGGAGACGCCTTATTTCGTTTTGTCAGGGATCGGTGAACCACGGCCTGCTGGCTAAATCTGGCCAGCAGTCTCATTGCATCCAGCTCGCCGACTTCATTAAATACATGACGTTGCAAGAAAAAAGTTTTGCCTTCCTTATCGTTTTGGGGCTATCTAACAATAAGATTCACGATCGGAAAATAGAGCAACAATTTTATTTTGGGCATTGGCCTAAAACAAATTGGTATTTATTGCTAATAAGTTCAACATCACGCATCCCTAACCTTGCCAATCATAGCTAGATAATACATGAAATTTGAACGTCAATTTGACAACGTTTTGTCCTCAAAAAGAGAATCCCAGTTTCTCTTGATTGATAATGCATCGTACATGGAAGTTCACGCGGTTATATACTCCAGGGATGAAAACAATAAGGTAATTAAGAAAAAATACACTGTTTCCATAAGCTTGCTGAGGACATTGCTTCTATTTGTATTTTCTTTTACCCTGACACTTGAATGATTTGCCAACTTTTATTTTTAACTATGCAGAGACTATCGCATTCCTATTTGACATCCGTCATTTTGTGATTTTTTTTTAATTTGTAGTAGTTTCAATGCAAAAAATGCAATTAATTATCAAGTATAGTACAATCAATTGGATCATAAGATTATTCGGTTTTGTTTTGATGTCAGGCTACAGTGAATCAAGTATGATTAGATATAAACTTGCAATCGAACGAATTAGAACACCCTCATCTAGAGGTAAATAATAATTTGGAGTACTTACTTATGATCAACAAGGAGAGGGAAAACTCTGATTCCCAACAAAGCTGAAGAAGGTCAGAGTCTGTCAGGCTATCTTGCCCTCGACAAACTCACGATAACCTCATCTGCGATGCCCGAACAACCTTGCATTTGATCACGGATTATAATGAAAATCCAGCGTGTAACGTCAGGATCTCATGATTTTTTAGTAACCAGTTCACTTATATCACCGAAAATGTTGGAAATATTTCAATAACTTTGCCATTGCATTGTACTTGGAAAATATCTGTTTTTCAATGCATTTTTTTGTTTATTTTCAACCTTAATGGAACAGAACATTCACGCATTTGCAACAGAGACGTTTGTATGATTAATAGTTTATCTCTTCCAACAAATTTTACAGACCAAAACATTGACAAACACGTTGCATATTATATTCCTTTTAGTCGGACAGAAGACTTATTTTTCCCCTACTGTTATTTTCAAAAAGCCCTGTCTGTTTAAAACTTCATCATCACTTCTTCCCTCACATAATTATGCAGTCTGTAGAGACGCTCGTAAAGTGGGAGTCATTTCCCTCTGTTAGATTGTATCATCGACAAGGGAAAATTGATCCTAATTCCAAGTAATTGTTTGGCATGACTATCAGCTTTGTTATCTTTGATTCGATCTTTACACTGGCGCGCTCAGCAGATAAGAGGTCTGGCCCATCGGCTTCTATCACGCCAACTGATGTTTCACTTAGGGGGCATGTCATTTAAACAAGATGGATGGTTTTCCAAGCTTTTAACCGTCTCTTCAAGCTAAAAAGCGAGCGCTGTAAGTGGTAGAGCAACAAAACCTGGAGTACAAAAATATCCTTTGGGTTGCGCTTGACAATCCATTGATAGGCAAGAGCGCTCCACTATCAGAAAGTTTGTTGCCAAATGGTGCTGTGAAGAAAACTTACAATGGTTCAAAAGTCAAAAGATATTTATTACATGCGTGCAAGGATTTCCTGAGCTCTTCTCCAAAAATTAAAGACCGAAAACTTACCAATCGGTTATGTGGTTACTTAGCGGTGTCCGTATCATTTCCAAGTAACATGCGACAATTTTTATCGGGTTATGTAGTACCAACAGCAGAGAGTAATTCCTGACATTACCTACTGTGAGAAATAAATCCATACTTTTACTAAGAGCAGTTTTATACGGGAAACATCTAACCTAAAGCTGAAACACCATCTTCTTATTAGTAAACAAAAGAATGCTCGAGAGCTCTCCATCACAAACGTTAGGACATTCATTCAATCCACGTATACACTCTCTGACTCTCTTGGACGTAAATGTCAACTGAAAAGTATGAAAAATACATTCATTCTTCAATACCGTTAATCAAACTTGCATTCATGAAAGAATACTACCTGAATACACACAATTTAAAATCATAGATAATACACAGATATCTAAAAGAAAAACGTATATATGGGAGAAAATAGATTTTGTTACATGCACATTTACCCAATTATGTCGAGTCGAATGAATGATCGATTCTCTGTGTGTGAAGAAAAAAAGTGTCTCCTAGCTACGACTCTCTTCTGTCCGTGTGCATAGATTAAAAATGACAATGGCGTCATTGTCGATTGGGAAAAGGGCGGGAAACAGACGACTGCAAATGGCGGGAAACGATCGACTGCAAATTGCAGAACATCTGTGGTTTGATCACGTGGCTTGATCAAGTTGATCTATGCGACTCAGGAGAGTTCTGAGAGCCAATTGGTCATGCTGAACGATAACTGATTACCATAAATCGACTATCAGCTTTCAACGGAACTGATTAATTTTGCATGAAGAAAAAGCGCAACTGAAGAACCCCGTTCTCTCGCAGACCCCATCCATCAGTGAGGAACGGTTTTGGCCTAACAGCCAGCAGCCTGGTCAGGCAAGTGCCGTTCGGGGTGAGGAACTCGATAGCTGGGTTTAGTTCACCTCATTAACTTCTGCTAGAAAGACCAGCAGTAAGGAAAAAAAGAATACAAAGAAGGCAGAAAATTGTTTAAAAGAGTTGGAACGGAAAATAGAAGCAGAGATAATTCAAAGCAAGTTTACAGACAATTTGGTAATGCATGTATACAGAAATATGTAAATCAAAATACGAACACTCAAATATCATAAAGATATACTAGCATAAACTCTAACTAGCAAAAGATTCTGAGCTAGAATGTATATGGATATATGAATACCTTTAATGGAATTCACACCTTCCCTCAGAACATTTTACTTTAAATTACTCCCTTACGTCCATTGAGTACGCATGTGCCACACATGATTGAGTTCACTGACGTTCAAGTGGTAGGGGTGAAAAGTTACATAATGATAAAAATTGAATCTTTTATTTGAAATGATCTCCCACCATTACTTGGTAAATATATCATTTCGCGTAGACAACGTAAATAGAATAGACAATTAAAGAAAATAGGGTTGCTGGAAGATCAAACCAATCATTGATAGGGTTGCCACCTCAACGTGGCGTTCCTCTTACCATTGAGCTAAACAGCTGCCGGTAATGCAAAAGCCCAAATACCTTTTTCAACTCGAAATTCTTATCTTTGCATTTCATGGTCTATATCTGCCCTGTTTGTTTCCTTCAAAGTAACGATTATATTATTAGGTGATTGATGTATGATCCGAAATCATGAATATTTGAAATGATCCCCTGCTATTCCACAGTGAACGTATCATTTGCCTTAGACAACGTAAATAGAATAAACAATGAAAGAAAATGAGGCAGCGGCAGGAATCGGCAAGGGTAAATTGATGTGGCTACCCAATATGTTGCGAGCTCGATTTGCTGCTACATTATATCTATCTATCGATCAATCTCTATATATAATGCAGTTGTGGTTGCAATCGCCAGCCGTAGAGCATTGAAGAGCAAGCTAATTTCTCAGACCGCCTCAGTATTACGACAAGTACTCCCGGAGCAATTGCCCCCATAGGACAACTGGCCCTCGAATGAATGATTCTTTACGATTTCCTCTTGAAAATTTCCCCATGGGCGTGAATAATTATCTGGCCAACTATTTACTTTTGACAAACTTTAACTTAAGCTTTACAGTTACTATGCTTATGGTTGGAGAGCAATTATCCGGGATGGGCAATTTTCCTAGAACCAAGACTTTATTCCAGTCCCTGTGTTGTTAACGGTCCGGCTACCCACATCTCCGATAGAAAAATATCATATTAATTCAACAATAAATCCAATTTAAGGCTAAGACGAAAACTGGAAACACAAAAGAATTAATTCCATAAAGCAATGGCTATAAAATGAATTCTGTTAAGACCGAACTGAAAGAACAGTCGGGGGATTATTTGCTGAATTTTGTCAGAAAAAATTCAAGTGTGCATCCTATCCTTATTTTTATATAAAACATTCCCCATTGTCAAGCTGGTCATTGGTCTTCTCATTAAAAGTCACCTTATCCAGCATCTTGTTTCAAGTTGGTGGAAACCGTCATTCAAAAACTGTCAAAATAAGTCAACATAAGTCTTTTGAGTTTGTTAATCATTTTGTCTATCTGGTTGGCTTGCTATGTTGTGCTGAATTGGTCCTTTTTCTTAATGTTCGACTGCGTCAGAACTCTTAGAGATACAACGAAATGTGAAAGAAGTACCTTATGCATATTCCAAAGTTTCTAATTGATCATCCCAAACATGGTATGCTGTCAAAAGACGTTGGTTACGTGACCGTTTCTATCGAGTGACTAACCAGACTTCTTATCATTTATTGTCAGATTAGTGTTTTGCTTTCAGACTGAAAACTTGTTGTCTCCTTTGTCTTGTTTTAATCGCCAAAACATTTGTTTCTTTACTATCTCTGTCTTGTTTGGTTCAGTTGACATGGCAAGGAGAAGTGGGTGCCGAATGTTGCCCACACCACTGACCGTTGAGTGTTTGACGTCATTAACAAGTGGCCAAAAGACTGAGAATGGGGGACAATATCAAGCGCCCGTAAGTTCTTGAATCAAAGAGTGTGAAAATGCTCAAGAGATGGTGAAAAAAAGGGGAAATGATAACCAACACAAAGAGAACAAAACATAATGGACGAACAGAAGAGAAGGATAATGTGTTCTGTCAATAGGTAATCTGCGGAATGCCTTGAGAAATTTCACTGATTCCTGATGAATATAAATCCGGTGAAGTCTCCTCTGATATAGTTGCCAGATGTTTACCAAAACGTACCAAAATGGCAAAATTGTTTATAGAAAAAATTATCTTATCATCCATTCTATACATGAGGTTCGGCAAACGATCATCATTTTTCTCTTCCGGTCGTTTTTCCAACTGCACGATGCCAGCTGGAGTAGAGTCGCAATGAAAAGCAAGTGGAAAATGAAGATGTAGGTAAACAGTTGTACAAAAGAATTAATTATGACGTTCCAAAAAAAAATATTGCAATACTTCAGTGCGCGCCAAAAAACCTTCAAAGTAAGACAGCAACGAAATCAAAATGGACAGAAATTTATATGTAGCCAGGCCAAATGATTCATGGCCAAATGCGTTTCTAAAAAGCAAGATTTGTAAAATGTCACCATAAAATGTCCAAAATGTCAACTTGCCCCGGATACATTCGTGGTCAATATATCTGATTAGTCTTTACCCCCCCCCCCCAGAAAGTATATGTGCCAAAAATAAACGCTGCAATGCTCAAGAGATTTAAATACGAATTTAACTGGAAATACAGATTTTCTTTAAAGAAAATAGCCTTAAATTGCAAAGAAAGAAGAAAAATGTTTTAGTGTTATTAAAACATGTTTCAAACCATATTAAAAAAATCAAAACTTCTGTAGAAAAAATACTTGTTAGTTAAAATAACATAAAAATACTTTTATTTACACCTGTTAAATTATTTGAATGTTTCTCGGGTGTCCAAAAGAGAAAAAAAGACACGGGAACTGTAATATTATTTGTACAGTTAAAAAAAGTACCTGTGTTGTTTTTGCAAATACATTTGACTATTTTTCTATATCTCAGGCATGTGATGAAGAATTGAAAAAATATTTCCTGACAAGCCTCTCATGCTTAATAATTGTTTCCCATATATACGTGATAAAAAAGATAATTGTATTAAAAATCTCCGGTTCATTAGATTTTCCTAAACTTAGGAATTCTCAATCAATATTTTAGATTTATTTAACAACTAAGTTCAATGGCTGTTCTTAGGGAATAGAGATTTTCTATGTAAAACATGTATCCATAAAATGAACTTTCAAAAGAAATTATTTTCTGCGAAAACTTATAGATATATTTTTTCCCCACATTTCATTTTGAGAGAAACTACTTAGAAGTTACCCCCCAAAAAAATATCTTAGTTTCTGTTGGATTCTATTACCTTCCACCCCTGATTCAGGTCATATTTTCTACATCTCCTGCTAAGTCCTCAAATATGATTTTGATTAATTTGTTTTTTCCTGTTTTTTATAATTTTTATAGATATTTTTTTTATTCCTGATTCGATACAAATTTTATAAAATTGGATGAAAGGTTAAAGGGTTATTGATTAAGAAATAGTTGATCAAATGAATCTTTCAAAATACCCATCATATAATTGAATTCATTTGAATTTGAATTTAGTACCAAAAGTGTATCTGAATACGTTAATTATTCAATGTGTGGTAGAATCCAATGGTCCATGGACATTTGCATAAATCTTTATGAATGTTCATTATTACATCCCATAGTGTGAACAACTTCTTCAAATACAAAAGTCTTTTGTTCTGAAAATTGAAAACAAATAATCTTTAGAATAAAAAATCCCCCATTTATTTTTCACGAATGGGATAAAAAAACAAAGGCAATAGAAATATATCTTATGAACGTTTTGAACGTTTTCCTGTATTGCTTTTCTATGAAAAGTTCGGGAAAACGTTTACTTGGTGATTAAGTGACAGGATATGTACAGTTTCATCGCAAAGTTGTCAAGAAAAGGCCCCAAATGTCTTCTCTGATGGCTTCAAAGACCAGTCTTGAAAGTCATATTCTTCCTCGTACAATGCCTGGAAATTACCCGTGATGTTTATACAATTGACTCGTTCTTAATGTCGTTGCTTCCAAATTTTTCGTCTGGCTTCAACACCTGATTAACATTTGGTATCGTATTTCTTATTCAATAATCACGAATTCTTCTCCAGTTTGGCCTGACACATGAGAATGTCTCACAATAAAGAACTGAGTAAAATTCAAAAACACCTCTACGATTTCCCTGACATACTTCAGAAGTGATGCTGGTAACATTTGCTTCTTTTGCAACGATCTAACAATATATCACAATATTGTTAATGTGAAATTGATGATATAGAGAGATATGAATAATATCGCTCACTGGCATCACTCATTAATTGTTCATATCTATTGATATGTTATTTTAGTAAGAGTACGAGAATTGGAAAGTTATTAGTAAACACAGACACACACAGACACGGACACAGACATACAGACACACAGACATATATATATATATATATATATATATATATATATATATATATATATATATATATATATATATATATATATACATGTATCATAAAGTACGTGTGTGTGTGTCTGAACTCTGAAA
>OY735231.1:44899491-44924491 GCA_963457665.1 Thysanoteuthis rhombus | reverse complement strand
TTTCTATCTATCTTTTGTCCATTATTTCTACCTCCCTTGCTTTCAATCCCTCCATTATCACCACCCTATCACATTTTTCTCTATTCCAGTTCAATGATCGTTTTTTGTGCTTTTTTCTTTTTAAGGGGGTAATTTTTCACGCTTTTCTTTTTTAATTTCTTTTCCATTTTCAAACTTATCACCTTTATTCAAGTTATCTCCAATTTGAACCTAGACTCAAGTCATCATTCTTCTCAACCTCCATTCAAGTAATTCCCTTTTCTAACCTTCATTCGAATGATTTACCTTTCTGATCTTCATTCACGTGATCTTTTTTCTACATTCCATTCAAGTAATCCAACTTTCACTACGAATGATGTGCATTTCTAACTTTTTTTCAAGTTATCTCCCTTTCTTGCCTTCATTACGTGTGATCTACCTTGCAGTCCCCTGCTTAATATCTCATCTTTGATTCTTCGTTCTTTCACTTCTTTCAATCATTTTTCTCATCTTCTGCCACTTTGCATATTTCCCTCTATTTTTTCAATCCCTTATTTCCACCTTTCCTCTTTTCTTCAATTTTGTTCATTCCTCGAATCAAACTTCTCCCTTGCTATAGATTCTTGCTCTTCGTCTCATTTTTTCAGATCTGAGGTTGTTGTTTTGTTTTTGCTTCTTTTTCTCTTTTGACATTTTCTTCTCCTTTTTCTTCACAAACATTTTCAATTTTATTTTCTTCTGTTCCAAGTGATCTTCCTTGCTGTATCACGTTAACCTCTTTCCTTCGATCACGCTAACCTTATCCTGTTCGCTCTTCGTTTCTTTTGATTCGTCAGCTTTTTTTTTGCCCGGATTCCCCTGAGTGTTTTGTTGTTTGACGTGCATTCGAACCACTAAGTGTCATCAGGCAGCCAATTGAAGGCATATTCATTCGAGCCGCCGAGCACTTTTTGCTTTAAAGCTCTTTTCGACTTACTGCTTCGCACATAATCCCTTAATGTTAACGGATCTACAAAGATGTCGTTGACAGAAGGCAGAGAGAGAGAGAAAGACAGGAAAAAAAACACAAGAAGAAAAAGACAACCTTAATGTTAAAAGAAAAAGCCAACAACAAAACCAAGCCAAGCAAAAGAAAGAGAGAAACAAGAGTCGACCCCTACCCTCATCAGACAACCTCACTCCATCCTGACCCAGACCCCCCGACCACTGCTAATGCACTGATGGTACGAATTCCCAAACACAATTGTGAATAAAAATAAACACTCACCTGTATACCATGCCATACAAAGATGGAAATACATTGGAGAATAAATGCATACACGCAATTCCCAACCTAAAACATGCATAAGAATAGACGCTTCCCTATATACCGCCCTATACACAGGCATAATACTAATTCATACCAGAACAGAAGCATACACGCGTATGATTGTTGGTCCATTTTGAAAGCAAACAAACGAAAAATCCACACATATTTGCACTGAATGAATATGGACAGTCAAAGGCACGTTACGTACTGTAATGTAAAGAAGAATCTTACTTCTATGTCTATAAAGATCCGTGTAAAAGGACTGCTACGAAGAACATAAACAGGTATATGATCAGCTAATGATATATATATATATATATATATATATATATATATATATATATATATATATCAGTCTTCCTAAGACTAGTACAAAACCGGTTAAGACTTATCAAAAGGATCATACCTTGAAACCATAATTAAAAAGTTTGGTGTTTCTTTTTTTATTTATTTTCAGAAATTTTCAACCCCTTATTGCAGAATTCATCAACCAATTTTCATATCAACCAATTTTCATATATATGTACATACATACATACATACATACATATATATATATATATATATATATATATATATATATATATATATATATATATATATATATATGTATGTATGTATGCATGTATGTATACTTTGATATTTCGATGCGAAATTTGCGTTACAAGAAAAATTGGAAGAACTATCTTCTCGTCCATCTGTGCTGAGAATGTTTCCAGTTAAAAGGAGGTCTACTCATCGTGAGCGGCTGTAGTTGTATCTGATAACTTGGGGCTAATTAGCACTTTAGGGCTGACGAATAATGAAGTCTAATATATATATACATATATACATATATATATTTCAGCAGCAGACCTGTAAGCATTTTGCCATCATGCATTTCCACAGACACGTAGTAGAGCATCATTTGTTCATTTAAAACAACTCTCTTATGTCTGTCTGTCAACGCATAACCCTCAAACCATGACCCTATTTGGTATGCATACTTAGTGGATCTGAGGAAGTTGGCGTTTAACAGATCAATTTCCATTGGTTTAAGATTGGACTTCTATTTACAAATTACTATGATGCAAAACTCACTTTCTGTTCATTGGTGTAGCTCAACAAAATTTTATCAGCATGCTCTTTAGATCTAGCTCAGACTTTACTATACCTATTATTTCAGAAACAATTCTTGAAAGGTTCAAAAGGGGGTTCTTTTGACAATGAAACCTTTCTTTCCGTTCAATTATAGTCTTTTTCCGATCATCTTATCAACTGTTTCTCTCTAACTGTCGCTGTGATAGAAAAATGGGTAATTATATTTAAAATGTAAATATAATTCTAAACTTGACCATAACTTTCTGTTCAATATACATATATTCATATACAAACCAATCTGAAAACTACCTTAAGTAATCATGAATAGATCTCTCTTTGCAAATAATTCCTAGCTATAATCATTCTTCATGTCTTTTCTTTGCAGGCCTCATTTTCTTCCCCTTTTTCCCCTTACAATGACGTCAGTAACGTAGAATCTCCTCATATCTTGTGCTTGAGTCACACTGGTTGCATTTGATCATATAATGTCTTTAGATTTGACGATTCATAATTTGCATGTAATATTCGAACCCACGTTGATATTCACTGAATTTCATCGTCTATGAAAGATCACATCAGCCACATCATCTTAGCAAATGCCTCTGTGATAAGCTTTTCAACAGATCTTAAATGTCAATGGTTCTATAAGATATCAGCTGACAAAAGTCCTTGATCATTTAACATGGAAATGAGGAGGAGCCTGATGCGATTGGACTCATTTGTCTTGTCTACAAACAGCCCCTTGATTTCCTGTGCCTAAAGATGGTGGTAGTGACAACTGTGGGAATCACTGGCCTATAAGACCTCCACCACCTTAATTTCAGCTTCGAAAATCTAGAAAACGGGTATTTCCAGAAATTGTTCTAAATTATCATCGAGTTTTTTTGACTTCTTAAATGAAATCATTTACTAATCGCTTGCATGGGTATCAGGCTAATCATTGCTCTGTTGTAAGCAAAGATCTCTCTTTAAAACAGTCCCACGAGTTTAGTCCCTATTTGTTAGAATTGTCTGATTTCTAAGGAATAGCCGTGATGAACTTGCAATTTTGGAAACCCTTACTAGAGCAATGTACAACTTATTTAGATATTCCAAAGAGAGATATTCAATATTAACAGATGTATTTGGATTTCAATTAGATGATGACAGACTCTCTCTCTCTCTCTCTCTCTCTCTCTCTCTCTCTCTCTCTCTCTCTCTCTCTCTCTGTATCTCTCTCTCTCATACACATACACATACTCTTTATTTCGATCTGCCCGTCTGTCCGTCTCTCTATCGTCTGCATACATGTGTGTGTGTGTGTGTTTATGCGCATGATAATAATAGATAATGGATGTATGGCAAGAATACACACACACACACACACACACTCATATATATATATATATATATATATATGTGTGTGTCTGTGTGTGTGTGTTTGTGTGTATGTATACACACACACACACACACACACACACACACATATATATATATATATATATATATATATATATATATATATATATACGTATGGTTTAGTTAGGCGCTGGCTGAATCAAATGCTTCAATTGTTATTTGCATCACTTGATGGCACCATTAGTAGCCTTACTTTGAGCACAAACTCCAGCCCTTCTGCGATTATCTTTGAGTCATATGTGTTTTAATCATGGTAATTTTTAAATGAAAAACGTCTTATCACTCTGGAGAGTAACTCTTTCTCTTTAACGAACGATTGATTATTTAATTATGATATTGTTTCGTTGTGAATAAAATAAAGGAAAAACATAAGTGGAATTTTTTTTTTTCAAGTGCATCCCTCGTTATTCGATGTTATGACATCTCAAAAAGTATCGATCCAAAAGGAAAAGAGCTACATTTAAAAGTGTGGACGAGATTAAAGAGAGCGCAGCTAGCTGATCTTGAAGTATGACTTTGAAACCGTTTTGAAATGTTGAAAAGACGCCGTGATAAGTGTGTGATATCCCAAAAGATGTACTGTGAACGGAACTAAGATGCTTTTACCCTAAGCTAGATTCTCTCTCACAGACGTTGTGCATACATTATACGTACAAATACGCACGTGCACACACACACACACACACATACACACACACACACACACACATATATATACATATATATATATATATATATATATATATATATATATATATATATATTATATAAATCAGCCTTTTAGTGTCTGTCGTTTGATTTATTTAGACCCAGAGTCAATATTATCTGATCTTGTCAAGTTTGTTATGCCATCTCTTTTTTTTTGTCGGCAACAGTTTTGCATATAGTATCTTGGGATCCATGTTGTGAGTCGTTATGTCCAACGGTTTTCTGACATTCTACCCACGTGACATCATCATTTTGTTTTCTAATCGATTCAATGATATCTCTGACTTTGAGAATCAGAAATATCATAGAATCGATAAGATGCTGAGCATGATTCTCTCCAGCAAACTTTGTACCGTTCTCAGTTCAAGGACTAATTCTTTTGCTGATATCTATTAAATCATAATTTTCAACTCTGTATGTGACTGTCGAAAGGATACATTGGTTTTAGACGTTTCTCTCTAGAACTAATAGGATTTCTCATTTTTGAAGCTTGATCTTGCTTTACCAAAAACCTGCTGATCAAGAGTGATTCGTCGCTTCGTCAATTTCAGAAAAACATCTCAAGACAGGCTAGGAATGGTTTTGGTGAGCTCGTATTGCATTAGAATTGATGATAGATTTTGTAAAATATTTTAAAACAATTACTCATGGATTATTCTAATCCTAATGGAGGACTGCTCTGAATACAACGATTGAGTCTACATTATTATTATCATTATTATTATCATCATTTTCACTATTATTATTATTATTATTATTATTATTATTATTATTATTATTATTATCATTTTCACTATTATTATTATTATCATTTTCACTATTATTATTATTATTATTATTATTATTATTATTAGATTTTCAGATACTTAACAGGCTGAAAGCAAAAACAATTGTCCAAGTTTTCGCATTAGTTCAAGTCTATCCGACGCTTCCTATGTTAGAACTATGAAACTGAAATCAAATATACAGATGAGGTAGTCAGAGATACATTGAATAAATAGCAGTTCCAGCGATTTCTAAATACATGTCTTAGTTTAAAATAAATTGAAATTTCAAAACAGCGCTTGAAACAAACTCACTTGAAAAATTCGGATCTCATTCCATCGCTGCTACAGTGAAAATTGAAAAATGTCTGATTTTCCTGTATTTAGTTTTGAAAGTCTGGAAATCATTTATGAAATTCTGATTTACCCTCTTTAACTTTATCCAACTCTTCCCTTCTAAATGTTTCCAGTCTACTTCTCTCAGGCTAGGGGCCATGCCCTCTGAATATGAGGCTGAAAACGAATACACTTTTGGTATGGATAGGTGCTTCTAACGGAATGGCTTAATGGAACCAGTATTGAATAAGCGAATAAATATACTGCTGAGTGGAGATGAAATAGAATGAGTAAATATCAATTTTTGCAGTTTATAAATAAATTTATGTGTTGGCTAAAATTAGATCGAATTTTTAAAAGTGCAATCAAAGCCAGCTCACTTGTAAAGTTAAAATCTCATTTCGTAGCAATTTGTGAGATTCGAATAATTTTCCTTTAGCTTTGTCTAACATCCTTCTAAAATTTTTGCTTCGGTAGCTATCAGGCAAGGGTTCATAAGAGATAGTGAGATAGAGCTAAAGAATACATACTAGAGTTTCATAAATGGTTTCAGGACATTCAAAACTGAATACAGAGGACACTCTACATGTTTCACCGTAGATGCCATGGAATGAGATCGAAACTTTCATGGCTATGATTGCTCTTTTGGGGGCTCAATTTAATCTCAACCAAGCCATAAATGTATTTATATATTGCCAAGAGTGATACTTATTCAATGTATTTCTCCCTCAATCAGCAGTATATGTATCAATTTATTTGGTCTTTGTTCTATTAAACCATTCCATTCGAAGCACCATTCCATACCAAAAAGTTATCAGTTTTCAGCTTAATATTCTGAGGATATATATATATATATATATATATATATATATATATATGTGTGTGTGTGTATGTGTGTGTGTGTGTGTGTGTGTAAATGATAGAGACAATATGGAAAACCACGTTTGATACCTGTTTTTTAGATGATCAGAGAAGCTTTTACGAACAAAAATTTTAATGAAAACACAGCAAATTGGAAGGAAGGAGGGGGGAAGGGTATTTTTTTTTAAAAAAACTTATCTCTGAGGGAAGAGCCAATCCTTACGTGAGATTGGTAAGATATGGAAGGATGTGAATGAGATTGATGGTTTTAGTGGTCTGAGCTTGAGTCATGGAGCTGTGTATGCAAAAGTGTATCGCATCAGGATAGTATTTCTATGTGTGGTCTTGTGGCTGTGTGGATCAAACGAGAGAATGCTTTTTGTTGGCCCTTAAATCATCAAGGTTGCACGACCTTCGAGTATAATTGCTTATATGCTCATCCTGTCCGATTCCTCTTATAACATAAAACTTTGATTGGTGCAAGTGTAAGAGATGAATAACTAATGAAACAATTAGAAGTTTGTAAAAATATGACATCGTTTGTTTTGATATAACAATAAAGATCATGTCATTGTAACTCGAGACTTTATGTGTGATTACTTATCAAATAACTTGAGTTGAAAAAAATTAAAATTCGGATGATTGAATAATCAGAAAAAATACCAAATAAAATAGGTCAAGGCTCTTTAGTGCTGATCCAAATATAATCAACACCTTCATTTTTTACATGTACATGCAAGTACATAAATAGGCAGCCAGTCAGACTGTTAGTCGGCTGGACCAACCTGAAAATGGAGAAATCCATGTTGACTGTTCCTGTGATTTGGTTGATGGTTTTCAAATAATCAAATATGAACAATTGCATCCATGATATGCAAAAATTGCAAAGTTGAAGATTTCCAATTTCGGTATCAGTCGTTGCTTGGAGGATTCATTCTAAATTTTGATATATAGTTCTATTATAAAAAATACTGTCTTGGAAAGCAGAAGCTGCACATTACTCTAAGATTGCATCATCGAAACCGACAACCTCATTCAGGTAAGAAAATAGAACCAGGTAGAGGTTACCAAATGAATGAAAACCTACCAAATAATTGATATGGCTGTACCTGGGGATCACATAAGGGATATAAAAGAGAGTGAAAGATAGGAAAATAGAAGGATTTGGTCAGGGAACTGGGAAAGTACGGAACATGACGGTCAGGGTAGTACCGATAACAGTAGGCACACTGGGAACTGTGCCAAAAAAATTGAAAACAATATTGGAGAAGCGGGAGATAAGAGGATGGAAAGAGACTGTCCATATCCCAGCACAACAGCTGTCTGCAAGAATGCTGATGGAAGTTCTGAAAATATGAGGCATTGGCAATGATTTAACAACTTGAACGAAAAAAGCAAGAAAAGCAACAGACAGCTGAGACGGTACAAACCACAGCACTGCTATAATACTTGAGGATGATGAGAGAATGGCCTGACACCAGAGGAGACTTATTATCACACAGCATTCAACAATGATCACCATCTGTGTGAAACAATGTGGATGTTGAAAGGATTGAGAGGAGAGATGGAGGCTTAGGGAGACTTGCAGTCACAAAATACTCAACGATGACCTCCATGCACTTAGTGCGAAAATGTCAGCTGGTGTGAGATTGCAAATGATAATAATAATGATGATGATAATGATAATAATGATAATGACAATAATAATAATAATAGTAATAATAATAACAATAATAATAATGACAATAATAATGATTATAATAATAATGATGATAATAATGATGATGATGATAATAGGAAATGATTGATAAAGCCTCATTTGTCAACATTTTTTCTAAAAAGACAATTCTAGATCTTTTATATGTATAATAAAAAATTTCCGGATAATGTATATCTTTGCCAGTCAGATTTGAATTTAAATGAAAATAATTCTGATGGTTTTCAACTGACTGATGAATATATATAAATCATATGGAAAGTTTTCTGTGTTATCATGTAACATTTTTTTAAATCTAAAACAATATTGCTTCTTCTCTCTCTCTCTCTCTCTCTCTCTCTCTCTCTCTCTCTCTCTCTCTCTCTCTCTATGTATGTATATATAGCTATTTGTGGAAAGTTGAATGCTAAATTTCCACTTTGAGAAACCAACCAGAGTGTATTAAAGAATAAATATCAGTATACTCCCGGGGGCGGAATTCAAATTTTCGAACGCTAGATTTTGTCCTAGTTTTTTCTTCAAAAAATATTCACTTTGTTCTCTTCTCTTTTACGATTTCCAGCGATTGGAAGTTTTCCCTGAATCAACTAAAAATATTTATTTGAACTCAAAACAAAGATCGATACACAAGTTCATCCACTTGTGAGATCAGCCGTGTAGATGGTAGATTAAGTTATCAGAAATTTCTCCATCCCATATTTTCATTTGGTTCTTTTCAACTCTTAGTCGGGAGATAACATTCTGCATGAGAACAAAAAATTGACCCACCAATTACATTCAAAGGGAGTCATTTTATTTGAAGCCATACTTTGCGGACATGCTTTTTATGACTTTTCCCCCTCGTTTGAGTTGTACTTTATTCTCATCTTTAGCTCAAATGAGCACCCAAAAAATAAATTCGGAATTCTTTCCATGGTGTTATTAAAGTCAGTTTTATTTTGATTTTGTATTGGACGTATTTCGTATTTTATTTCATTCAATTTTAGTTTTGTGTAATGTACTTTTTTTCTATAATCTTTGGATTTAAAAGTTAAATCGTCTAAAATTCTGCCATTCCTTTTTTTGTTAACTTTTGACTTCTCTTTTATTGGTTATTTTAACTTTATTTTGTTTTCATTTGTTTGGCTTTGCTGTTAATTCTCCAAAACTCTACGGTTGAGAAATCTCGAACAAATACATAACAAGGCGAAGTGATTCTGAACTTCTGTTAAATGATTAGAGGGCAAAAATTCATTCAAGAAAAATAAACATATTTTCTCAAGACAAAAAACGAATGTAATCACGTGATAAATTAGTTTTAAAATTCATTGCATTTTTTTTTTTTAGGTCTTTGAAGACTTTATTGAGAAATTCCAACAAGCAAAACATGCGTTCAGTCGTTTGTGGGTGGTGTGCTTGGTTTGGGGGTATGGGTGAAATGTCGGCTCTTCAATGGAGGATATGAAAAACACTAGCGGTAATTGTGCAAAAGGAGAAAGAATAAAAACAATATTTCCAGTTCATTTGGCGGACGAGAAATCTGTGTAACTTACGGGTAATGAATAACTTGTGTGGGAGGGAGTGAAAAAAAGGGACAAAAGTGAGAAGAAGAAAGAGATACAAAGAAGGAGGAGGAGAAGAAGAAGAAGAAGAAGAAGAAGAAGAAGAAGAAGAAGAAGAAGAAGAAGACGAAGAAGAAGAAGAACAACAACAACAACATCAACAACAAAAACAACAACAACGAAAACAACAACAACAAAAACAACAACAACAACAAAAACAACAACAACAAAAACAAGAAGGAGAAAAAGAAGAAGAAGAAGAAAAAGAAAATTGCATCGCGTTACTATAGTTTACCAAATGTCTGACTGTTAAACTATGGTCACCAAATTTTCTATGGTAACAAATGGAATTCTGGGAAATGGTTTTAATTTTGAAAAATTACGAAACATCCCTAGTTTCTACCAAGATGTTCAATTTACAACGGAAAGATTTCGCGGCAAAGACTTTTAATTTTGTCCGTCAGATTATCTTAACCGAATCTTCATCTTTTTGTTAAACTGTATAAAGTAGACATCTGCCCGCACAGCAGGTTGCAGCTAGTAATATCATCAATTAACAGGAAGAAGTCAGAACAGTGATACACAGAGAGCGTGGAAGGGAGTATAAATAAGAAGACCTTTTTCAAGAGATAGTTTACTTCTGCATCGGTGCATTCGGGACGCACTCTGAGAAATTGAAACATATCAATCATATCATTTTACAATAGTCAGTATTCAGCTAATATATATCATATACAGCTCTGTATTGGTCACTCAATAGAAATCCTCTCGTTTTCCTTATTGAGAGTGACCGATTTAAAGATTGAAAAAATTGGGGTCCAACGAATTAAAATACTTCTTCTTGGAGATTAATAAATTGAATAGTTTGATTTTAAATATTCTTAATAATTTTCTTATATTACATTGTACATAATTTTCAGGACAATTCAGATACTTTAGGTTTTGGGAGGATCAAAAAAATTAAAACAAGTCGGCAACAATAGTTCTGTTCGACGCTGCCACTGAACAGACAAACAGACAATCGATATTCAGTATTTGTTGGGAATTTCATTTGATTTGATGTTACATTTTTCATAAGATTAATGTGCGTGGCTCTCTTAAATAGGCAACTCAATTCTGGACAGTTCCAGAGAGAAACGTCGGTATATAATTCTCAATTGACCGTGTTGCAACAAGACGTTGCTTACACAAAACAGAAACATGGACTCCATTATAAAATAGTGAATATCCAACAACTATTTCTTATTATTCCTGGACAAAGTTGATGATGAAGACTACTGAACCCCTCTGCTAGTGCCACTGATAATATAATTATGGGAAATTAGTTTGTCAAAGAGATCATATATTCACTCTCGTCTGTGACAATCATAATCGTGATAGAAAATTATAGGGTGGTGGGATTTGTGCCTTTCCATAGGCCAATAGAGTAATGTGAACATAATCAACTTCAGCCAAGATTTGAACCCATTTTCCTTGAACACCAACGAAATCAAATAACTTTGTATTTCTTGTGAAAAGAATATCATATACAAGTCTGGTAAGTCACCCAATAGAAATCCCCACGTCTCCTGACAACATGCTTTATTGAGAATGATCTATTCAAAAATTGAAAAAATGAAGATCAAACAAATAAAAATTCTTCTCTTGCCTTTTGGAGTAGTGATCACCCAAAAATTCCTTTTTCCATCATGCGTAATAAGGAATAAATGCTTAATTTTCCTGCCCTCCTGCTCCTCCAGTGCACGTGATAGATAGATAGATAGATAGATAGATAGATACATACATACATACATACATACATACATACATACATACATAGACAGATAGATTGCCGGCCAGACAGTAATCACAAAAATTACAGAAAATTCTGATGACTATGCTGACAGTTTTTGTTGACGGTCCCTAATATATGTGTCTCTCACACCCAGTGTGTCTGCAGCATTAGTCATTCACCCTTCCAACCCCCTTATTAAACCGTCCAATTTCATTTGCTCATCTGTTTCTTCCCACCCTTTTCATAAAGCTCATCGCTTCATTTCTCCTGTTTTCCTACCTTAATATAATTTCCTCTCTCCCTTTTCCCTTCCTATTTCCTTATAAAGCTTTTTTCTTTCCTCAATCTCCCTTAGGCCATGATGGGTACATTTACGCATGGTGAGTACGCATGGATGAAAAGACCGATTCATGCCTTTCCCAAATGTATTAGTGAGAAGCAAGAGTCGAAGTTTGAACTCTGCTTACCGAACCCATCCTGACGGATTGCATTCCTCTCCAAGATTCCTCAACCTTACTCCTTATTCTGGATGCATAACAGAGAGGTACGATTACCAATGTTAAAGTCTTTGGTTTGATGCAGCCTACGACTTACCAAATAGGAAGTACCCTGGCTACTCCATCCTTTTACACAGTTACCTACAAATTTCCTCCATGTATTATTTTCTCGTCGACTCACATTGCCAAACGGAAAATAAATCACTAAAACTCTTATGCTAAAATTCAGTCAAACAAATTTGTTTATGGTCAGTGAATCCAGGTACGCAAAACACGAGGCCAAACTGAAATATCGGCCAATTCTCGCCGATTCTCGTCAATTGGTGTTTTTTGTTTTGTTTTGTTTTTGTTTTGTTTTTGTTTTTTTGTTCACTTTTGGGTTGTTGTTTTTTTTTTTTTTTTGGTTTCTTCCCAGTTTGGTGTTAAAATCTCCAGATTAATGGATTAATTCCCCTTCACTGAAATCTTTTGTGCTTTTCCCATTGTATGAAACCAATAAGAAATGTTGTTGATTTGATACGAGAAATTCTCCATTATTTGTTTAAGATGAAATTGGAAATTGATTTTCCAACTGATTAAACTCTATCAACAGTTGGTAAAGAAAAAACAGAATGTTTGTTCATTAAAAAAAAATAGGTTTGAAAATTACCAAAATTTATTAATATTTCACCCAATCATATAAATAAAAATACTTGAATACTTATAAGAAAGTTTGATAAATAACATTGTGTACGTGAGCACACACACACTATATATATATATATATATATATATATATATATATATATATATATATATATATATATATATATATATATATATATATATGTCAATCTATGTATGTATGGATATATTCCACTTAAAAACTGCCGGTGCCGTATGCAATCTGAGAAATAAATTCAAGATTAAGTAAAGCAAATAATTAAATACCTGCTGTTATTTATGGTAAAACAATGATGAGATTCTGACTACGTATATAAATGTATATATGCATATTGAACGGAAAATAATGAATCAGTTTAGCATTACATTTACATTGTAACCAGAACCTCCCTAAATCCCTGTAGATTCATTACATATTTTTTCAAAGAGCTTGGACACACTAACAAATAGCAAGTTGGTTTATATATTAGATGTTTTACAATAATAGCGTGATGGGATCCAGTTTGAAATAATTCCCTGTATTTGCATTTTAAAATGACCTCCAGTCTAATTATGTTAGGTGTTACAAGAGGCCTAACAGTTAACGGTACGGAGGATAAAATCGGCGAGCTGAGTCCTAAACCTGGCAGCGGTAGTTTGCGTTCATTTTCCACAAATGCCTTTAGGAAAGGCATGACCCCCACCCCCTTGCAGAAATAGCTTGACAGTTGAAGCCCTCCATCCCTGTGAGGCTGAGCTTATTAACCGTTGGACTAGCATCCCCACCCCGTAGAACCCAATAATTACCACAAGTAATGATTGGATATCTATTGATCAATTAAGAAATGGAGATGAAATCATTGCCTCATGTGACCAACTATATGGGATAAACGGGGCTAATTACCTCCCCTAATAATGTATCTTTTATGATTAGAAAAAGTCAGTTAAAACTGTCAAAATAGGTTTCTTAAGATTTTGATGGCCTGGTTGGCTGAGTGGCTTTGGTAATTCTGATGGGCTGGCTGTCACACGTACAAGCCAAACCGATGGATCTAGAAAACTAAAAATCTAAATATTCATTTCCTATTGTGTTTATAAGAAAACAATAGTTTTATTTTTGTTTGAATGTATGCTTAAGAGGTGCATCCTGATGTGGATATTATGTATTCAATAATTTAGCATTTTTTGTGACCTTTAACACGACAAAGTATGTGCTATTTCTGGACTCATAATCTTTGAAAGAACTCGAGTAACACTGTTACACTCAGACCTAGCAACAAACACTAACGAACACCGGCACACACCATATCTATGAATATATATATATATATATATATATATATATATATATATATATATATATATATATATATAAACATATATGTATTTAAAACATATAGAGAGAGATAATTTACTATATATATGTATATATATACATATGTATATATATATATATATATATATATATATATATATATATATATATATATATAGTCAACGAACATGCTCAGAAAGACATACACACACACATAGGGAGAGAGAAAGAGGGAGTGAGGGGAAAAAAGAGAGTCAAAAATAGTTTATATTCACAAACACACACACACACACATACACTCACACACACACACACATATATATATGTGTGTGTGTGTGTGTGTGTGTGTGTGTTTGTTTGTGTGTGTGTGTGTGTGTGTGCTTCACATACACGCATAGAACTATTTAGGTTGATCATTACGGTTCAAAGCAATGCAATATTCTTGTAATCAATTTCTTCATCTGTCTCTGTGATAATTGCAAATCAGTCGAAGTTTATTTATTGATAATCTCAGAGACGGCATATTAGATAGATGCAAAGAGAAAAGAGAGGAAGGGGCTCCCTCAATATCGATCTTCCTAATAGAATCTCATTAATAATCAGTGAATTTTGTTTTTAATTCGGTGCCGAGCAAAAAGTCAGCCGTGTCATTCAACAATGGAAAATATTTTCAGATCGATAATCACGCTTCGATAAGCTGCAGATTTTAATCATTTTCATAATTAGCCAAGATAAAAATAATATTGTGGTATAAAAAAAACATTAAATTCCTGAAACCGAAAATGGAAAGCTAATTTTGTCAAAAGAGATGAGGGGAAAATGATATTAACCATAATGACCCATTTTATAAGACGGCCATCGTATTTCTTATTGTTTTGCTTATTGGTACAGTTTGTTGAATAGTTTTTCTGTCTGTTGGAGATTTCAGATTTTAATACATATATGATGGGCCATGGAGAGAGCTTTTGGGCTCCCAACAAATTTTGCAGCAGTGATTTATTTTCCTTTTCCGTTTTGTCATTTTCCTTACATGCAAATTTGACAATTACAGTTATCATTTCATCAAATGTAATAATACATAAAAAGCTAAAAAAATTATTATTTCTTAGTTTGGAATATGGATGAGTTCAAGCAGAATAAAGGAATTAAAATTTTACGATTTTGACAGCTCTTAGTTTATGTTAGTCTGAGCAAAATATAAGAGGTGCAAAAAATATCAGCTCTTCTTTTTCAAATTAGTTCTGCCACCACATTAACCATGTCTAACAGTGAGAACAGAATACGTGGATTTTTCTGGTGGAGAAAAGTCTGAGCTACGTTACATTTTCCACTCATAAATCCTACATCGCCATAACTGTGACCCCAGCAGACATCGATTGGCATAGAGATGTCTAGAAATTTAATGAAAGGTAGAGCGATTGCAACTTTTCCTTCCCATCGTCACTAACAAAAGTAATTGGATATATTCTTAGCTGATCAAAAGAACATAAGAGAGTGTAAAAGCTTATTGTTCTGGAACCAATAAGCGTTGTTTCCACTCTCAAACAACAATATTCAGGAGATGAAAATTCAGAAAGTAGACATTTTGTTCTTTATTTACTCAAAAACTTTTTGAAAGACATTTGATAAGTAATGCACTTGTAGCTGTTTCCCATCCTGTCTTGATTTTTCAAACTCTCAGCACATGACCTTCCAGAATGGCCTCATAGTTTTAGAGGAGCTTGGTGAGTCCTAAAAAAATTTAACTTTTGGGATTCCCAAATTCTTCTCAACCACACCAAAATGGCAGAACCCGAGAATGGGACTTCAGTGATTAATATTTCTACTTTTATGGACTTGGACATTAAGACTTTTGCAAGTTTGATGATCAATAATGTTTCATGTTTCATTTAGAGTTCTCAGTAATCCACACGGTCTTTATGGATTTTTTTGGGGGGGGGTGTTTGGGTGGTCGCTGTTGGGATGCATCACTCCAACCCAAGGCAAGTGATGTGGCTGGGCCTTCTGGGACCGTTGGCCCAGGAGAAACGGGCGTTCTTCTGGTGTAACAGTTGGATAGTCGTAGTTAGAGCACATCATCCCCGCCCAAAGCGAGAGATGTGGCTGGGCCTCTCGGGACCGAGAATCCAGCTAGAGGGGCCGGTATAATTTTAACTGTGCGAACCATGGGGATTGTTGGGTCATGCCCTACCACGCTGGCCCATGACATGTTGGAGGGGGTCTGGTGGATTGATTACTGCTGGTGTCGTTCGGAGTGGCCTTTAAGGTCCACCAGCTCTTAACATCCCCTATCTGCTCCTGGTAGGTAAGCAGACAGGTCTGAGTGTACGCAGCACTGTAGAGGGTGAAGGTTAGAGGATAAGGATTCGGAGTGAAAAATCTAAAAAGGCATGAAAATAAGGTATATACGCCTTTTTTATTTGTTAAACATGCAGTTCACCTGGGTGAATCAACCTATTTTATACTTTTTGCATGTAAAACGGAGTAAATCTCTGTGCTGAGAAATGCTAGCATGTCTAATGGAATTCATCAATATCTTGTTCAGCTAGATGGATAGTTTGCAGCAGCTCTTATCTCTCCCTTAATTATTAAGTTTTTAACTGAGTTAAAGTCCACAGACAGTGAATTTTTGAAAAATCGAAAAAAACGCCTAATGAAGGAAAATTGAGTGAAATAGAAAGAAAAATATAGTTACTTTAGGTCTACTTATCTGGTTCAGTTTCATCTTGCATCAGCTTGTAGGGAGGGGGGTTCTTATAACAGTCGAAGAAAGTTTTCATTTTTCTCTTTATATTGTTAAAGAATTCACCGGTCAGCCCTGCTACAAGCAGCAAGAATTTATCACTTGGATGGTTTAGAATGCTCTGTCTTAAACCCTCAACAAGAAAACAACATTATGCATCAGCATCTACAACGTAGGGACACTCTCAACAGACTATCACCTGACCCATCTGGAAAACCAAATCAAAAACATCAAATGGGACATCATAGGTTTTAGCGAAATGAGAAGACCAGGAGAAGAACTAATAGAATTGTAAAGCAAACATCTTCTCTACAATTACGGGAGAGAGAAGGTGAAACAAAGTGGAGTAGGTTTCCTCATCAATAAGGACCTCAAAGACAACGTGGTAGGCTTTAAAGATATCTCAGACTGCGTAGCTAGTGTTTCCATACAACTCTCAAAGAGGTACAAGCTAAATGTTATCCAAGTCTACGCTCTCACTTTGCAATCAACCATAGAAGAAATAAACAACTTCTATGATGACTTGAACTTGAACTCCCTATTACAAGATACCAAAAGATACTTCAATGTAATTTTGGGATATTTCAACGCACAAGTAGGACAACGTAACAAACACTGCGTCAGAGATATCGGATACAAAAGGCAAAACGAAAAGGGTAAAAATCTGGAAAATTTTGCAACTGCAAACAATTTTTCAAAATCATGAATACATTCTTGAAAGAGAAACCCGATAGAAAATGGACTTGGAAGAGCCTTAACCATGCAACCAAAAACGAAATAGACAACATTTTAATGGACAAAGGCCACACCATCAAAAACATCCAAATCTTGAACCAAGTGAATGTACGGAGTGACCATAGAATGGTAAGATATAAGATACAAATAAACACAAATAAAGAACGCAGGAAAATGTTCCACACCAGACTGGAACCACTAAACGTACCAAATGAACTCACTCGAGCCTTCAAACTAAAATTGAAAAACAAATTTGATATCCTTACCGACAAAAGCGACACCAACATCAATGAACTCCACAGCAAAATAACCTCTCTTGTAGAATCTGCCACTATGTTTCAACCAAGACCATAATGAAAATCTCAGATGAAACCAGGGAACTTATTGAAAAGCGAAATAACTTCAAACCTCCAACGACCACAAGGGAAAAAATAGAAGAAATCGAACTGAACAAAATAATAAGGGAAAAACTAAGACAAATTAAGACAAAAGAAGGTATGTGGCAGCCATCATCGAGACCAATCTTGAAAAACGTTGAGGATTTGAATTAATAAAGCTCTCAATACAGGAAAGTAGCAGATAACTAGCATTCTCGAATTAAATGGAGACATAACAACAGACAGAGACAGAATTGTTGATCGTGCCCAAGAATTTTACCAGGAACCGTACTCTTCAAAACACGGACAATATAACAACGCCCAGAATACACAAGATGCTGACAAAAAGAGTAAGGCAAGGTGATACGAGCTCACCCAAACTCTTTACAGCCTGCCTCGAGATGATCTTCTGAAATCTAAACTGCGAAAATAGAGGAATCAAAATAGACAGCGAATATCTGAACAACCTAGGATTTGCAGACGACATCGTCCTTTTCGCAGAGAACCCACACGTCCTTCAACTAATGAAGAACTAAACAACTAGCAAAAAAGTTGGCCTACACATGAACTTCAGTAAAACGAAACAATCATGTGCAACAATCATATTGAGACCAAGAACATAACTGTCAAGATAGAAGATGCAAAGTAAACCACTACATCTACGTCGGACAAGGAATCTCTATGAGATCCTGGAGAGAGGAGGAAATCAAACGAAAAATTGCTCTAGCATGGCAAACCTTCGGCAGAGCAAGCTCAACTTTGAAAAACCAGACGATCCCAATAACCCAAAAATAAAGAGTATACAACTAATGCATTCTCCCGATAGTCACTTATGGAGCTTAAACACAGCACCTTATCAACAGACAGACTTGCAAACTGAGAAGTATGCAACGTGTGCATGAGAGAATCATGGAGAGATCACAAGACAGCACAGTACATCGGGGAGAAATCGGGAGTCCAAGACATCATATAAACTATCCAAAAAACTCAAATAGCAATGGACAGGTCATGTTGCAAGAATGAAAGACAACCGATGGACATCATGACTCACAATATGGATCCCCTGAGATCACATGCGAAACCGACGCCGATAGAATACAAGATGGAGAGATGAACTAGACAAATTCATAAAAATACTGGTTCTGTGATGCCCATGATAGAAAATTGTTGCAAATCCTTGGGAAGATATATATCCACCAACTGACGTCAAGAGACTGATGATGATGATGATGATGATGATGATGATGATGATGATGATGATGATTTTTATGTGAAGTATTATTCAACGACTTTCCATGGAGTTATTCGAGTGTTGAGGACCTACTTGTAAATCAAGTTCTGAAAGGTCTTTTACAGTAATTGAATTATGAAAGAAAAAGCGGCAAGGAAAACAAAAAAAAATCTTCAAACTTTGACTATATATGAGAAAGTCACATGATGTGCGTTCATTATTTTGATGGGTTGTTTCAAGTATAGAATAAGGTTTCATCACGATCAGTATTCGGAGGAAATGATTGAGGCCCAGCTGACTTGTGATGGTCAGTTGTTCGTATATATTCTTCCTCAAATGTACCTATAGCACTGACGTCAATACTATAGCATGAAATTAGGATTGATAATTCCCTAATTGCCGTCTAAGTTTGGTCATTTGTTAATGTTGAAGCAATGGCGGTAGTTTTTCCTTGAGATCTATTGTTGTAGAATAGATTGTCAGATGGTTTGTCAGATGGATTGTCCGGAATGAAGTTGGCATTTTTAATTTATATTCAGTTCAAGACATTTCATTTACTGTCAAAAGTACGTGTTAATCTTCAACTTTCGATTGTTCTGGTTTTGACTTGAGAAAATTTCACTCCTGGGTTGCTTTACAAATAAATTCAATGAAGTCTGCCCCTTTTCAGAATTTCCCCTCTTTCCTTACGCTCTCAACTATCTGAAATATGATGATAATCATGCATTTTGATGGTCCCCATATAGGAAGAAAATGTGTCAAGATGAAATAATCTATTGAGCACTCTAAGAAGGCATGCCTCTGCCAACATCAATGTCACTAAAAATATACTTGCACAGTAGTCCCAGACCTGCACTGAATTTCATTCACTTTACCATTTTCCTATGGCCTATTCTTCCACCGAATTTCATTGAAATTCACGCAGAAATTCCCAAGATATTGTTATGTGACTATATGAGCAGAGAGGGTAGTTGTCGACTTATCCGTCACAGCATTTAATGATCTCCTCTGTAGCTCATTCACCACCCTCCCAGTAAAGTTAATAATATTCATCCAGAACTGTCCGAGAAAAAAAAAAACAAATCCCCCCTCCTATTCTCTCAAGAAATACGCTGAAAAATAAAGGTTATCTGTCCTTCGATACAAAAAAATGAATTCTTTAATTTATTTTTCTCTCACCATCTGCCTTTTTCTTATTTCTCGCTGTTATTACCTTTTTTTTCATTTTCCTTTTTTTGTTTCTGCTCTTTTTTCCCTTTTGGGCCACAGCATCCTAATGGTCTAATTGGGGGTACACACACACACACACACACACACACACACACACACATATATATATATATATATATATATATATATATATATATATATTTGAAATCATAGTTGACTCAAATGACACACACACATACACACACAAACTCACACACACACACACATACCACACATTTTCGTTACTAGGTATCATTATGAATGAAGCAACCTCCAGAAACTGTTGAGGTAGATAGATGGATTGATAAATAGGTAGGTTTTTAAAAAAAAGCCATAATTATTCAAATATATCCGTGAATTATTTCACTGCTTATAACTAGTAATGATGATGATTATTGTTATTGTAATTATTTATTGTGTTTTGTAAATGATCTTTTAATAATGAGTGTAATTGCTTGAATAATGACAATTTGAGGTTGAAAGGTGTGACATCACAGATAAACAAAAGCATTCTCATAACTTAAATGTTACAAACGAATGAATGCTCACAAGGCGGGACAAAATTTATTGTTGGTAATTATAAATGGCTTCTCTTAATCGATTCCTTTTTTCCCTTGTTTTTTTCCCCACAGTGCACTCATATTTACGGCGGACGGTTCTTTATTAATATGCAAACGAAATAGTCCGTTTCTCAAAGAAAGTCACGCTTTTGAACACATCAGAAATGAGTTTATACAAACAAGATGCTATTTACATGTAGAGAAATACATTGAATTGTACGCTTTAGAATGATGCAGGATTTAATATAGTGCGGTTATGGTATTGCTTATAAATACAAAACCCTAAGAATATGCAGGAAATAAAAACACATTTCCAAATTACAAGACTGGTTAGATACACAATAGAAACCGTCTCTTGAGCAACATCTTTTGGCCGCAGGTGGTATTGGGGATGATCAATTGGAAAATCAAAAAAAAATTTGGATTCAATTGATAAGTTATTTTTCTCGACTTCTGTTTGGTGGTGATCATAGAAAAGGTCTGAAATTGTAAAAAGAACGAGCATTATTGCTGCTGGACACAAACTTAAATAGTGAATAGAATGCACTCACACACACACACACACTAAAAAGCTGTTGGGGGTGGGGGGGTTACAAAAAATAAATAACTGTTTTTCTAGATAGAATACTAGTTCCATTGGTTTAGCATGTACGTGTGGTACCTAGCCTACCAGACTGACTTGAAAAAAAAAGACTTCTTTTTCTCCAATGGTAGCAACGCTTATGATGTTAGATTTGGGTGTTTTTTCCTTTCTTTGTTTGGCCTTGATTTCCATACTTTGTTCCGGTTGAACAGCAGATGCCACAATGGGTTGAACTCTGCTCTTGTCCTGCATACACCAAGTCGACATGCTAATGTGTGCTGCTATTGTCAAGTCTGGAGTATAACGAGGAAACTGTCGGACACAGAGAAAGATGAAAAAAAACAGCATAAATCGCCATGGTGACTGTATGTATATTACAGTTCAATCTTCATGGAAACATTATATACATTAGTAATAACGACACCTGCTACAGAACAATGAGTCACTAGCTCGTTTTGTTCTTCGATTGGTCTACATTAGTGTGTCCTTGTGCCCGATTGTTCGAAATTCATAGAGGAAAATGGATTATAAAAGTGAGGCGCAGTGTACGCACAGCCGACACAAACCTTTGATCTAACGATTTGCCACGGTGCAACGAGATGGCATTCATTGGAGCAAGGTCCGTAGGTAATAAATTGTGTTAGGGTTCCCTTCTCGCAGATGTCCGAACTAGTTGTGGAGCTCCGTAGCTTAATCAATGGTCTATTCCGACTTTATGACTCCTCTGGGTAATGCGGGGTCAGTTCCACGACAATCTTTAATTATCAGATATATATCTACAGGTGTGTACGAAAATTTATCCGAAGTTTTTTGCATTTCTTATACAAAAAATGGGAATGTAACTATTAATTTCGACACACATTTTCCTGATGATATATTTATATTCATGTATTTCCCTGTAATAGTTCGATTACATACGTATTTATATATTTGCGTGTTTAAAAGAGAGATAGTGTTCGTGTGTGTGTGTGTGTGTTTGTATGTGGACGTACGCAGAAAGGTAAGTATGATTATATGTATGTATTACAATAAAGCCTGCTTTAGGAAGACTGCAAACGGATTCAAACACTTTTTTCAATTCAAAACCCAATGGAAAATGGACTTGGAGGTGCCCCAATTATGAAACTGAGAACTAAGTAGACTACAGCACCGTCAAAGATATCCTGGTCCTAAATCAAGTCAATGTAGGAAGTGAACAGAAAATGGTAAGATGTAAAATCCAAATCAGCAACAACAAAGAATGCAAAAAATGTTCCACGCAAAAGTGCAAACATTAAACGTACCAAAAGAACTCATCCGACTCTTCAAGCCCGAAGTGAAAAACAGACATAAACTTCTCACCAAACGGGAAGAGCACAACAATGACATCAACAAGATTAATGACCCAATTAAAACTTCCCAAATAGAAATTGCCAATATGTTTAAAACAAACAACAAATAAACCATCAGTAGAATTTCAGAAAAGACCAATAATCTCAGACCACTGACAACAACAAGAGGAAGGATTGAAACAACTGAACTAAATAAAACCATCCAAATGAAATGACGAAAAGATGAAAGATACACGACAGCAGATATTAGGGCAATTCTCGAAAGGGTAAGGGCTCAAAAGTCAACAACCAAACTCATAATGCAAGAAGAAAAAACATAACCAACTTGGATATAAATAGGACCTTACAACGGACAGGGAGCGAATTGTCGAGCATGCCCATATTTTCTAAAACCTCTTTTCCATAAAACAAGTGACGCAGAGAAATGAACAATATATACAGATAACGAGAAACCAGTTCAAAGATTTCCCAGAGGTTACTCCGTGAGAAGTGAAGCAAGCCATCAAACAAACAAAAAAAATGCTCCTGAATCAGATATCATCACCATCAATCAACTGGAAAGGCTGGTTAAGACATCACTAAAAGCTAACCAAATTGAAATTATGCCTTAAACAAAGTGAAGTCCCCGAAGATTTAACATTACAATAAAAATGCTCTTATATAAGAAGAGGGAACCCAAGAGATCTCAATAACTATTGGCCAATAGGCCTACTCATATGCATATACAAACTTTTCACCAAAGTGATCACCAACCGAATCACCAAAATACTAAATGAAAACCGACTACGGGAACAAGCCGTCTTAAGAAAGAGCTACCCAACCAATGACAACCTCCATTTAGTAAATCAACGAAATGAAAAGGAGCAGAATATAAAATGCCACTCGCTATAGCATTTGAAACTTCAGGAAGCCCCTCAACTCATTGCGAATCCCAAGGTTATTGATATTATCATTCGACGAGATGAAGACCCTTTGTACGTAACGTATCTACAATCATAGAAGTTTCTTCATCCAATTACATAAAGACAGAGGCTCCTTAAAGCTCGAAATTGGAAAGCAAGAAGGTTTATTTCCACATGAACTTCAGTAAAACAAATGTCATCTGCTAAGAATACACTGAAGACAAAGACAACAATCTAAATGGAAGACACAGAACCGGAGAATATAGCCCACTACATCTACCTTGGACAACAAATCTCAATGAATTCTTCAAAATAAATCAAATGAAGAATCAAAAACAAGAAAGGTTGGCTCGCTTTTAGCTGGTCAATCTCAACTTCCAAGAACAAGAAAATTCTGGTGGTGCTAAAAAGGAGAGTATACAACCAATGCATCCTCCCATTAGTCACCTATGGAGATGTAAAACAGAATTTAATCAAAAGACCTAACCATTGAACCGAGAACTATGCAACATGTACAAAAGAGAATCATGCTCAACCTCACATGGAGAGATAACAAGACAGTATATTAGAGGAAAGAAAAAATATGAGGTATCATCGAATGAATTAGAAAACTTCAATGGCAACTGGCTGGTCATATATGAGATTGCGTAACAGACTTTATGAGTTCGGGAATTACTGGCTCAGTGACACCCATGATAAAGATGTCTGACAGATACTTGGGAAGGTCTATATACAACGATGGACACTAAAAGGATGATGATCATCATCATAATGATAATGATGATGATGATGATGATGATGAAATACGTAAGTGAAAGTATGGATGTTCAAGTGGTCAGCAGCGTAGGAAATGGAATTGGCGTGGATAATTTGAGCAAAAATTTTCAACTCGTTCCTGCAAATTTTTAAAGATAAGATAAAACTTCCAGTAATTGCTTCGAAGTTACAAGTCTGAAAGTATCAACGTCCCTCGGAAAAGTGCAGATTTTCAGCACTTTTTTCAAAGTAATTCATACAAAGTGTAGTAAACTCAGGTGATTGTATCCATTTAAGATTTCTAAAATCTGGGCAATTTATTTCTGAAAAATACTGTCAACCCCAATTTCTACGAATACCACCACGTTGTCCCAATTAACGCGTAAACAATTTTCTATCCTCAAAATTGAATAACGCGCCAAAAAATTCGATCGTCACGTTCATTGAAGAGAAGAGTTTGCAATAAAATGAATTTTCTATCGTCTTTTACGTTGTTAACTACATTTGGGCACACATTTAACAGCAGCAACAGGCAAACTGTACCAAAAAGTTAGAAATTTGCTAAAAATCAACTAATTATTGGATCTGAATAAAAAAAAATATGCGCTTAATCGGTTTTGAATAAATTTCTTCATGAAAAGGATATATTATA
>OY735231.1:44879491-44896991 GCA_963457665.1 Thysanoteuthis rhombus | reverse complement strand
TACGATCATTCTGTCATATTTGAACAAATAAAAACGGTGCAAACCTGTAGAAAAGACAATTTTGGAAATAGTAGTTGAAAGTTGGTTTTCAAATCCCAATAAAAGACATAGGTCGCAAACCTTTATAAAATACAACAGAATCCATATAAATATTCACTTCATAAAAGGTTTGTTTTTCACTGGACACTTTTTCTTAGTTATTCAACCGTTCTCCGAATTCTTTTTTTTTTTTTAAGTAGACACCTGTTACCTGCTCGTTGAGCAGGGCCAATAGGCGCTCTACAACTTAAAAACCGAAATGGTGGGAGGAAGCAAAAAAAACCCTGTGTATGTGCATTAATGCGTGTGTGTGTGTGTGTGTGTGTGTGTGTGTGTGTATTAGTATGTGTGCGTGCGTGTGTATTAGTAAATGTGTGTGTGTGTATAAGTATGTGTGTGCGTGTGTGTTACTACTTCTCCTTGGACAACTGGTTCGTGCTTAGATGCGCACGTATCTTTTGAAAAAAACTCCTGAAACTTGATGAGAATTACTTGTATCTGTAAAGATATTTGTGATATTAGCAATAAGAAATATTGGAACACATTCTAAAAAAGAATCTCCAGTTTCCCATGTGTAGAACTGATTATCGGCTACAGAATAACCTCGGGTGATCTCTTAGGATAATTTATCTGAGAAGCTGACCTTTTTTCAGTGTACACGAATAATGTAGAATAATAGTAAAAAAAACATTAAAAAAATTGAATATAGAAAAATAAGGAGAAAAACGCAAAACTCAAAAATTGAATCCGGAAAAAAACGAAACAGGTTCAACATAATGATGAAGAGAGATTGTAAAATTGAAAAGAAACAAAATAAATCAAATATGATTTTTCTGAACATTACAGATGGATGAGACACTGTTGTGAAAGAAAATATTTTTTAAAAATGCCTACACACATAAAGACACACACACACACACATATATATTTGAATGGTAAGACAGAATGATAATGAATTACGTTATGTTATATTATATTCTTTAATTGTTCATCTTTTTAAGTTGTCTTGACTGAGTGATGCATTAACTGTGTAATAGATCATCTAAAAAAATTCTATTCAATATAACGAAATTAATCATCATTCTGTTGGATCATATATATCCATTTCTCAATACATAACTGTCGTATTGAAAGAAGCGAAAAGACTGAAAATAAACGAGATGAAACCTTGGTGAGAAAACAATTATTTAGACTTTTGCATCACCAGCAGCTGTTTACCTCAATGTTAAGAACATCACTGCTTTGAAGCAGCTATCCTGTTGGTGACAGGTTCGTTTCTTGTAGCAGTCCTATTTTCTTTAATTACTTTTTCTCTTTATGTCGTCTTGGGTGAGTAATAGATCAACCGTGTAATGATGAGAGATCATTTCAAATAAATTTCTATATGATATAACACAATTTATCATCATACATATATATATATGTGTGTATGATATCCGACAAATGCATAAATTCAAATATTACGGATTCTTTTATCATCAATATATTTTTGCAATCAATTTCACGTCGTGTGATGTTATCTTGCTTATGGGAAAGATTTTTTTTTAATGTTTTCACACTGTTTTCGTGAAACTCAACTAATTTTTAATAAGATTCATGTCAACTTGTTGAGATCTTTATTGTGAGTAACTTCATAATCACAGTAACTCACTAAAATTGGTCTGAAAACTGCAAGATACGATTAGGAGTGAGATGATTTAACGGAATTCCTGCCTAAACCGTAGAAGCTTTTTACACCATATGCACTCCATTTTGACCTGATAAGTTTGTTCTCTAATAAAACAAGGATATTCAAATTTGTGAACGTATAATGAGAATTTTGACGTTGAAAATCATAGAAATTTCGAATGTTAGGCACAAATGATTTATAATCGAAGATAAATTATTGTAATGTTTATGTCCTGATCATGCAGTGTGTTTTTTTAGTAATCGAGTGTTTGGCGGTTTAAAACCAACTTAGAATTACTTTTTTTCTCTTTTACAGTCGTAGTTATTGTTAAGAACATCGTGTAAGTGTATAGATATTAAAGAAAACAGGACCATTAAAAAATGCGTATCTGCACAATGCTAATATAATTGTAAAAATCTGAAAAATTATAGATAAGAATATTTAGAATATCAACGCCGTAGCGAAGTAGAACAATCTTATTCTACAAAATTCAGTTACGTGTGGGTACATTCCTTCATAAATAATTATTTTGTATCACTCTATTGATAAAGTTTCCAGTTAAAATATCCTTATTCAGAATTTCTTTTAGTTTTTACGACAATATCCACTCATGGTGCAGTCATGCATTTTTTTTACTGGTATGATTTTTGCTCACAAAAATACCTTCTAAGCACGAGTTGAAAATATGGACTCTTCCACTGGAACAAATTCATTATCTTTTAGGCATTATCTCATAGAAAATCACATATATGTGAATTGTTTTTGCAAGAATAAATTAGTATGTATATATATATATATATATATATATATATATATATATATATATATATATATATATGTGTGTGTGTGTGTGTGTGTGTGTCAATTGCATTTTATTACAGAGAAACTATTATTTGAACTTATCTCTGGTTAATGTATGACCTGACCTAGACAACATCGATAGAATCGACAATCAAAGAAAATTGGGCTGCTGCAGGAATCGAACATGCAACCGATCGGGTAGCTGCTTCAACGTACCATTACTCTTAGCAATTGCTTATCCTATCAACTGCAGGTTCGATTCCTGCAGAAATCTCATTTTTTTTCGCGTTGTCTAGGCCATACTGTGTACGTTTACCATGTAATTACAGGATATCTCTTCAAATAAGAGTTTCTATGTAATATGAGGCAATTTATGATCATTTTGTCGGATTATATATCTATTTCTTGATATGTATGTATGTATGTTTATATATATATGTGTGTGTGTGTGTATGTGTTGCAGTACGTTTATATATATATACGTGTGTACGTATATACATATATGCATATATATATATATATATATATATCTCATAAGTTTACATATTTAAATATCTTGTAAGTTTATATATACATATATATATATATATATATATATATATATATATATATATATATATATATATATATATATATATATATATATATATATATATACCACTATCCATTGATCAGTCTGTGTTTATTCATCAAGAGAGAAGCTCCCCACAACTCTTGGAAGGGGGACACTTTCAGAAACTCAGTCGTTCTCCTCCATGGAGACACAGGTGTCTGTCTTTATATGTAAGCCGGAGGTCAGTTGTCTATGACGTTGGGTCGTGAGCGCGGCACATAAAGAAATCTCACTTCATCACTCATGGTTCAGTCTTTTAGTTCATGATCGCCTTCTGACACTGTATATATAAATATTCATGGTCTGTTAAGTATACTTTATCTACAGTGTTATTTACGCTTGAGAGAATGAAAAAAGAAATCGGTGGGAGAATGAATGATTAAAAATGAGATTGAAGAAAATAGAAAGAAGGAAAAACAGGGATGGAGGAAGAATTGAAAGAATGAGTCAAAGAGAAAAAGGAAGGGAGAGAAAACGGTCGATTGGAGGAAAGGGAAAAGAAGAGAGAAAAAAGAGGGAAAAAAGAAGAGAGAAAAAGAGAGAAAAAACAAGATGGAGAGAAAATAGGATATAAGAGGAAACGTTGGGATGAGAGGAAAATAGAATTTCAAGAAAATATTTTTTTAGAAAAGAAATGAAAAAGGAGAAAAGAAGAAATATGAGAGAAGGAAAAAATATTCATAAAAGAAATGAAAAGAGATGGCAAAAATAAAGATGAAATTTGTAAGTGTAGAAAAAAAGAGAAATACAAAGAAAGAGAAGGAAAATGAAGGAAAAAAGAAAGAAATAGAAACGGAAAACAAAAAATGGGACGTGTAACATGATTTTCCATTGAAAGGTGGTGTGAAATTGTTGATTTATGAATAACAGATTCCAAAATAGGAATAAAAGGAAGGAAATTTGTTCATTCAAAAGAAAATTCATCGAAGAAAGCAGAGAAATAGAGGAAGAAATGTGGGAAATAAAAGAGCTATCTGAATGGAAGGGAAAAATAGCAAAATGAATGAATGAAGAATAGGATGAGGAAGAAATAAAGGAAGGAAGGAAGGAAGGAATAAGGAATAAATGTAAGGAAGAATAGGAATAATTTAAATTCAGGTCTCGGAAAATGAATGTTAGTTATAAGTTGAATGGAAAGGATTGGAAAAGATTAAAAGAAAAAATATGAGGAGTGAGAAAGTAAGAATGAAAGAATGAATAGAAAGCCAGTGAGAAAAGAAGGAGAAACTAAAAAGATGGAATATAAAAGCAGAAGGAAAAAATAAAAGGAGAAAAGATGGAAATATGAGAAAATAGTGCATAGAGAAAAAAAGAAGAAATATGGAAGGACAGAAAGTAAAGAAGAAATATTGATTGATAAATAGAAGGAAAATACGAATAAGGAAGAAAAGTCAAAACAGAATATATATATACATATATATATATATATTAAAATGTATATATATATATATATATATATATATATAGAGAGAGAGAGAGAGAGAGAGAGAGAGAGAGAAAGAGAGAGAGAGAGAACACAGAGCAGAGATAGAAAGCCAAAACAGAGACTAGAGAGCGAATTTGACAGCGAGTCAAATTGGAGCTGAGCTTTGGAATTTCGGAATCGAATGATGATGGAAGGAAGGAAGGGGGGAAGAGACGATTTGGGAAAGGGCTAAAACAGAATTTATGGGAGAGAGGGAAGAGGAAAGGAAAGGAAGGGGAGAAGGAAAGAAGGAAGGAAAGAACAAAAAATAATTGAAGGAAGGGAATGAATGACAGGAAAGAAAGAGCAAAAGAAAGATTGAAGGAATGAAAGAGGGTAGGAAAGATGGATGGAAGGAAGTTAAGAAAGAAAGAAAGAAGGGAGAAAGTATTAATACGCAGGAAAGATTAAGTAATAAACTGAGAAAGCAAAAAAGAGGATTGGAGGGAAAGAGAAAAAACAGTAAGAAAGTGGGGAAAAAAAGATGGAAGGAAGGAAGGAAAGAGGATGAATGGAAAGAGGAAGAAAAGAAAAGAATGATGAAGAGGGAAAGTGGTGAATGGGGAGATCAGATTGTTGATCGAAGTATAAACAATCAATGAACTGATGAACATTTCGATTTCAAGTGATGATTCAGAAATCAAGCAAGAAAGAGTAGATTGACAAAAATCGATCACTGTCGATATTTTTAAATACTTATATGAAAGCTGTTTGGGGGTCTGTCACGCAATAAAAACACCTAAACCTGAGTTCAACCCAACCAAATTTGCCATGCTAATTTATAGGACCTAAGGGGAAGATATGAAATCAAAGAAAGATTTCAGAGAAAAAGGTCGAAAGCAAAGGAGGCGTTTTTCCCCTCCAAGTAATGGGAGACCATCATCAAGGGTTCAAAAATGGAAAGAGACTTTTTTTTGCTACATTTAAGAAGGCAGAAGTTAAGGGGAAATGTTCTTTCTCAATAAAGGATCTAAATCAACGACAAAGGCGCACCTGGGGGATGGGTTGGGAGCTGATTTAAAATTTGAAGGGGGCCCATAGACCTGATAAATTGTAGTGTATTTCTACTGACATTATGCAATAATAACTCTCACTTAATGCTCTTGTTCAAATGATCCCTCTGATTTCATGCAGTCAATATGCGCAACTATCTTCTGTTGTGAATTATTTCCTGAGACAAATTTACGTGAGAACTTTTGAATTCAAAATAGAAAATCAACGTTTTTCCAATATAATCTCAGCTATCTACAGAATTAGAAACATTTTGTGCGCACATCAATTCCCTTGTGCGCTGACGGCAAAACCGCTTGGCTACCAGCACGTCGAGTTGGGGGAAAGAAGAACGGAAAAGATGCGAAAAAAACGGAGAAATAATTTTGTCTGGTGGTTCTTTGATAAAATGACAGGAGAGATTCCATAATGTAGTGTTCGCTTTGGTCCGGGTTTTCCGTTCGCCTATCAACACGATAAGGGTGTGGCAGATTTATGGCATTAAGAAAGAGATTCCTGGGCTGGAGTTAACATGGTGTGGTTGGTGTTGGCCCTCGAGCATTATTCGTCTTCTAGGTCAGATCGTTTTTGGAGAAGATTGGAATTATATATAAAAAAAAGAAGAATTGAGCAAGAGAGGAGAATGAAATGATAAGAGAATAACGAAATAGTTAGCAGGAAGGGAGAGAGAAAAGATGATTGAATGAAGGAAGGGAGAAAGGCTGTGGAATAAAAAGGATAATGGAATTGAGCAATGGATTAAGAAAGGAGGAGTAGTTAGAGGACAAAATATAAAGTCGAAAGAAAGAAAGGGAAAAGAAGGGAATAGAATGAAGTAGGAAAACAAGAAAGAAGAAAAAAGAGCATTGGATCGAAGGAATAAAGGAAAATAAAGGCAATGAATGGATCTGAAGCAAGAAAAACAAACTAGAATACACCGAGAGAATATATACCTCTTCCAATGCCATACACTAAAAACTGAATGAAAATTCGTTCATACATAGCTTCTATCAAGAGAGGGTAACTGTCTTTTGAGTATCTGCATTTCAAACAATTGTTTACATCTTCTTCATAAATCTCAAAACAGAACAAAAGCTGAGAGATAGGAACAAAGGGAGAAAAGAAGAAATTAACCCCATTTGAATACAAACACTGACCGAATTCAATGCTAAATAGGCGAATACTGAAACAACTTGGCATTTTTTGAAAACAAAATTAAAACCCTTCACACTTTGATGATTTGTAGATTCATGTATTGATATCATAATCACCATTATCAGTAATCACAAGAATCTAACATGAAATTAATTCTGTTATTACCTGTTGGAAGAATCTTAAATTATCGACGAATACCTCATCGTACTTCTGGAATAGTATTATATGGATGGGTAGATAGATAGATACGAATCGACTGCTGTAGATAGATATAAATAGAATTAAATGGATGGATGGATAGATGAATGAAAGTTGAAATCCACTTAATCTATCTTTGATATTGAAACTTCAATCTTTTTGCCGGAAGCTTCAAAATTCTCCGATTACTGCTGAAATGAACGATGAATAATTTAAGAGCAAGAATGGAATAATAGAATAAAATTATTCTTCCATCCAACAAGCTAATATTTTCGAAATTTGGTCGCACAAAATACAAAAATAGATCCAATCACCCGATATGCCCGCAAGACTGAACGAAAATTGAACATGCACTCAAAGTTATAAGGATTATCAAATTCCATGTCAGATCCTGTGGATCAATAAAAAGAAGAATGAAATTTTCAAGTTACGGTGGCACCAATATCTTTATTCTTTTAACTTCTTTTGAAGAGCTCCAACAGTGCTACTATTTACCCATAGCTGGGCAAACGTGAATACATGTCTTTCCTAAGGGCATTAGTGCATGGTGAACGTAAATAGCCTCGGCTAAAACTGGGACTCAGTTCCCCGACTCTGTTTTTGGTGCCACTAACCTCTAACCCCGACTTTGCCACAAAGAATAGATATGTTTTGAATATAAGATTGCTCATTAGTTTTCCCAAAGATGATTTTTCTTCAAAAGAATTGGAAAAATAGAATGTAAATCCCCCACCCCCACCCCCCGAAAACATCTTATCCACGGATTAAGATAAAAAATCACTCGGTTTCGTATGCAGCTGTTTTGAGTGATGATAATATTGAGTATAGAGACGAGTGATAATCCTACAAACATGATTAAGTATTTTTTTTATAGATGCACTAAGACTGATGGCAGAATCCTTATGATACTTCTGATGGGATCGTAAATTGTTCCGTAAGGAATCCCATGAAGTTTTTTTAACTTGTTGTACCTAAGTTCTTCATATGCAACAACAAAATAACGAGAAAGAGTACAAAAGAGAAAGATTTCATACCAGTTTGTCCCCTGAAAGCATCTAATTCACTGCTTATAAGATAAATTACATAATTGAATCTACTTAGTATGGAAGATAATGATAGTTGTGCCAACATGATTAAGTACCTTCAATAAGTGCACCTAGACTGATGAAGAATTATTATGATACTTTTGGTAGTGTCATAAATTGTTCCGTAGAAAATCCCATGTAATGTTATTTACTTTGCGTACCAATTGCGTAAGGCAAAATCAGTAAAGAAAAAGATTCCATATGCCGACTGAGTAGATACCAGAGCTTCCCACCGAAAACATCTAAATCCCTACATAAAATATGAATTACGTGATTGAATATACTGAGAAAGAAGTAGGAAGATAGTCCTACCAACACGATTGAGTACACTTCATAGGTGCACTAAGACCGACGGAAGAATTATTATTATACTCTTGGTAGGGTCGTAAATTATTTGGTAGGAAATCCCATGTAATTTTATTAACTTGGCGTACCTAAGTTATTCCTGAGCAGGACAAAATAAGTAAAAAAAAGAAATATTCCGTTTGCTGACTACGCCACGTTGGGATAAGGTTGAGCGTAGACACAAATGATATGAGAATATTTCAACGTTCTTGCTATATTGCTTTGGCTTTAAGCAATAAATCGTCGGCAGAACTTTGCCATTATTCTTTCTTTCTTTTTTCTCCATTAGAGAAAATATTTTTATCCATCTCGTGCTGTTTCAACGTATCTAACTATCTATGTCAGTATGGTCACACCTCTTATCCATCGATCTATAAATGTAGCTATTGTGCCAGCTAACTATCGCAATCTGATCATATCTATCTATATATGTTCATGACTATATTTATATATCTTCTACTTATTTACATAGAATATTTATCAGTCTTCATAGCTGTGTAATTATAGATATCGATCAGGCATATACACGTATATATTCTTATTTATCGATTCCGTGTTGTTGAAGCATATTTATTCCTATCAGTCTCTACATAAACCCTATCCATCTAAGACTATTCATATCTAAATCTATCACTCTATTCATGTTCGTCTATCCATCTATCTGTATGTTGCGATCTGTTCATGCTTGTCTGACTGATGTCTCTGTCTGTATGAAGAGAGAGAGGGAGGAGAAAGGTGTTCCAACGTAGAGTAATGTTAGTGAACTAGTTATCCGAATAGTTGCTTCCATGTAATATGTTCCAAACTCACTGCATACAAATCAGGGATGAAATATAATATAATATTACATAATATAATGCAATATCCATCGTATGGTGGGTTTATTTTATAGAGTGTTGGATACATTCAACTTAAAATAGTATGTTTGTTTAGATTATATACATACATATATATATGAAATCCGTCTGGGAAGTATCCAACATTGAATATCAAAGAAAAATAGCTTACCTTGGATGATAGTGTCTCAGTAACCTTCAAATTACTCTGCTTGGAACCCAAAATACTTACTCTATCGCCCCTTTCACTGTACCTTATATCCCAGCATGAAACAAGTAGAATAGGAAGAATAGGATATATATATATATATATATATATATATATATATATATATATATATATATATATATATATATATATATATATATGTGTATGAATATATCGTGGAATACTGACGTATATCTATACATAGAGATTGATGATGTATCGGTAAATATTCATGCCAAACACCATAATCATTTCTGCTTGATAGATCAATTTATTACAAGATAGCAAATATGAAAATGAAAACGACAGTATATATGAAATATTTGGATACACATTGCATTTTATAAACGTGGATGATAGAGATTTGCATTGCAGTGAGATCGGTGGAGAACAGCATTCCGTTGACCACGCATAGTTTTTATTACCTTTTGTTTGTGTTTTCATCACTTCTTATATCTTTATTAGCATAAATCCGTCAAAAATTCACAGGGTTATTTGTACATGGTTCGGCACCAAAGAGCACAACGCTCATTTACTTGGTAATTTCTTTATTTTGATAATTGATAATTCAAGTGATCTGATTTTACTTTGTTTTTGTTTTTTAATCTCAAGAGGTCGATTAGGTGTAAAGTCTTCAGACAAAATGATACGAAAGAAAAATAGAGGAATAGGAGAATCTTTTATTCGTTTTGTTTAGGAAATTACATGAAAGAAAAATGGTTTCGCATGGGTTTTTTATGTAAAGAACAAAACAAAACGTGACGGGATTATTAAAGTAATCATAGATTATACAAGTTTATATTTTCGTATGATTTTTTTATCTTTTGTATGAATTTATTTCAAACCTAATGAGGGTTATATTTTCTTTTAGTTGAAAAATCAAACTTCGTATTGAACATGAAAAATATGTTTTTAAGTATCAACTGAACTCAAACCGGTTTAATGAATGATGATCAGATTGAAAAAGTCTGAAGAGATTCTACGTCGTAATCTTCATTGTTATATCTCAAAAAGAAGTTAGATAAACCAATGATATGCGTCAGTGACGAACAAATAGATTCTACATTTGCATATATGCTCATCATATGTATGGATTATCCTCTTAATTCACTATTTTTATTATATTATCAGACGTGGTAACGTACTTGATATCAGAGATGAGTCACAATGTCTTTTAGCATGGCAGATAGATAAATAAATGCACATTGCTTAATATTATGAATTGATAACTAAATCACGTGAATGGAGGAGCAGAGTGTATCATTTGTGTGAGAGACACCTCCAACGTCATTCACATTGTGTACGGATTAAGCCCCATTTCCCTCTCATCTTGAGATCATTATATATTCATTGAAATCAGTATCAATGATGGGAGCGTATTGGGCAGATCTCACACCCACAACAAATTGATCAGATGATTTGTTTTTGGTTCCTTTTCTCCGTAATTGCGTGGAGGACGAATTCTGAAGACAATTTGGCTTCCGAAGGAATCAATGATAAACTTCCTTTCAAAAACGTTCAACGGGATATTTTCATATATATATATACATATGTGTGTGTGTGTGTGTTTGTGTACGAATGATCTATTCCTAAATTATACGTATGTTTAAAACTGAACCGTTCATGGTTTCATTATTAGCGTTGATATAGGGTTTTCAGAAATTTTCTCCCAATTCTCTCCGGAAATAGATTTTTAGTTAGATATTCTGTTTGCAGTGTAAGCTCATCTTATATTGGTCACTTAGTTTGTGTCCGCTTGTTTTGGGTTTTTTTTTTAAATTAGGACTTTTTAGTGATCACTGCCCAACAAAAGCTAAAAAAACGCTCATTTATCAATGACCTCATTCTCAAATGTTTCAATTGATAACCCTCACTCGGCATGCTGCCATAAGACATCGGTCACATGACGGTTTTTATTGAGTGACTAACCAGAAAGAAAGATCCAAAAATCAACACCAATCAGAACTATTAACCCATTGACCAAAATGCATTTTTGAAAGAATAAAATCTTGGGTAAGTAAAAGAGGGTTTTTTTCTCGTTCAAATACCTTTATACCGGTATTTACATATGATCATTACAGTATGTATGACTTATATAGATAAAAGGGAGTTATTTGGTTTACATACGTGAGTGTTATATTGATATAGAATAGTTATTGTGTATCTTCATGATTTATAAAGCCCCTCTATTCATTTGTTCTAAAACTGAGACAAGTTATGAAAAAGTGGCCATTTTTAAATGAATCAAAAGTTGTCGCAGACTTACAACGTTTTTGACACGAACTCTACGAGATTTGGTTTTCACCAACATGCACACCTTTCCGAAAATATAAACAAAACAGGCTTAATTTGTAACTCATTTGCAACTAGCACAAAACATAAATTTTTGGGCAGCACCCATGTTTGGGGGTGATCAACTGAAAAATAAGTTGGAATGGGTGTTAGATGAATGAGTTCCTTCCCTCATGTTCTTGGAACTCTGAAAATACTGAATTAAAACAAAAGAAGCGTGACTGCAGCTGGATATAAACTAAAAGACAAATTTAGAATAAACTTACATTGCAAACAGGCTAGAGAAGAATTTTTTTTAAATGTCTAAATTTCAAGCTCTCCAGGTCCATTGGTATAGCCTGTACGTACAACAAATACACAGACAGCAAGTCAGCCAGTCAGCTAAAACCTCTTAAAAACTGAAAAAAGAACTATATTGACTGGTTAGTTGACGGTTTCAAATATTTCCAACAAAATAATGAATAAGTGATAGAGCCAACAATCTGTTTTACTTATAGTTTCTTATTAAGGTACAATGTGTAAATCACTCTTGTTGGGGTCATAACTTGTTTACCATATAACAGTCCCGGGGATATAAAAAATAAACCAGTTTTGTTCACATGGTTTCACGGCAGTATTGATTAAACACCATCTACCTTTCAGCCATGGTAGTTTGTTACATAGGGTATTATCATAATGTAATGTATATTTATGTTATTTTATACTGAACATGATTCAATTTGTAAGTATAATTACTGACGTGACTCACCGTTCATGTTACTTTTTTTGAGTGCACACCTATGTGAACATTGAATCTGTTGTGTTGGTTTTAACCTTGAACTGATATTCAAATAAACTTATCATCTTTAAGAATACTAATTACCCAGAAAAACCTCTTCAAAGAATTTTTCTGCAATCCTTCAAGTTAATTTTTCACGTCATTTTCATCCTCGCTTCCATCAATTCGTTGCTGTTTTTTTCATTTGAATTGTCAAATAAGTTATCCTTATATACATGGTTGGAACAAAATGAAAACACTTTCTAGTGTGTAGTAACACTTCAATGGACCCGAGCCAGATGTTTTCCCCTTTCCCAGGTTCTGGTCAATACAATGATTTTTCACTCTGACAAAGACTGGGTCCATCTTGGTTGGTTGTATAATTCCCCCAACACTAATACAAAAGTATTTATTTTAATATACATAATTCATTGATTTCATTTTATACTCTCGTTAACATATTCTCCAATTTTCGCTATCATTTCATTATTGTCAAGTTGATGAGTTTCAAAGAGATCATTTTTACAACTGAAGAAACAATTTCCAGTAAATAATCAATAAATCCAAAAGTGATCGAGTTATTTTTTAATATTCTGATAATATAGTTCCGTAAAATACATAAAATGGATTACAACTGGTTCTAAATGACATAAGTACGATATGAAAGGGGAATGAGTCTCGTTTATGAAACAATTCATACACGAACACTCCATCCCCAATCTTGATACATCTAGGAAGGTTACTTGCATTCCATTACGTTCACACTTTAGTTCAAGGTTCTTAGAGTATATATAACTATACGATTTTACGAATTCTCTTCCATCATTAAGAGGAATTGAGTCGTCAAAAAAACTGGTACAACCTAAACGTGCTCGCTTTGTTAGTCCCAATTGAAGATAACACAAATATATATTCGTGTCTATGAAAATAAAAATTTGCTTAGTTGGGCGCAGGACCAATTCCAATAGAGGCATATGATCTGATGAAATATTGCATTACTTATTTAAAATCAACATTCCCAAATAAGATGACTAATAATCGCCTTAAGGTTAGAGTGCGTAAAGTAATTCTAGCCTTTTTTTTTTTTGTTTTACCCCAGAAAGCTTTAGGGTTCGTAAACCGAATATATTTACTGTTTTGTTCAATTATTTGATGAGATTTTCATGAAGAATTCTTGTATAAAGAGTAACAAAATCATTGATTGAGATAGATTTAGCCCCTTCTTCGGGTATTTAGGATACTCAATTTTTCTATAACGTGCATAGAATCAATTACTACCCAAAAGAAATTTAATTTACCACAGAATTTACTTTAATTGAGTTTCTATATTGGATTGTATAGTAGATAAAAAAAACTTTAGAAACAACTTTGCTAAGAGGTTGAATACTACAAACAGAAGAGGCTACATTAAAGCGTGAACATATTGGATTTTTATGCATTTTTGGTATCCAGTACATAATTGGTAACTTCTGTATTTTTTTCATTTAATCTAAGTCCTCACTTTCACGTGATATGATGATATCAAATATAATATAATCAAGATGATACTTCATACTTAGATGATGGTGTTCAATTTTAACCTACTTCAGAAAATATCCTTTAAATATAATACTATTTACATATAAATGGTTTACTGTTTGCCACCTCATCAATTATAACCGTGACAAATTCATTTTGAAATGTCGAGAGATCTGCGACTGCTTGAGATTTTTTCAAGAGGAGGACTCATTTTTTGATGGGGGTTCAAAGTGTTTCATCCATTGTATTTTTTTCCATTTGCAAATCTGAGTTTTTTAGCAGAGTTATTTCTGAAGTTTTTGATTTGATATACATATATTTGCCAATCGCTGATTGTATTATTCGATATTTATTTGACATAGATAAAATGAATTTACATAATGCTTTTTTAAAAGCTTTTTTTTTTCTGAAAACTCTGTCGTACGGGTCAGGTTAGCCTTTCATATATATATATATATAATTTCTGCGAGTTTTTATGTAGTGTGGTTAAGGTTGTGCTGTATAAATTAATGTATAAGTGGGAAGAACGCCTAAAATTATAAGAACTTGGTTTTTTGAACTAATCAAGGGCATTAATCGAAGTATATATATATATATATATATATATATATATATATATATATATATATATATATATATATATATATAAATATATATATATAAATATATATATATATATATATATATATATATATATATATATATATATATTATATATATATATATATATATATATATATATATACCAATACTTTTGATGGAATGAATGGTAAAGATTTAGTGGAAAAATCTCACGAAGTGTGTGGTCATCGTCGAGTTGGATCAGTGAGAAAAAGAATTAGAATTTACGGGTACTATTCCAGCAGGAAGCCCGAATGAAATAACTAAGTACTTTTCATCACATTCTGCTGATCAGCAGGCAGAAAAACTTTGAAGTCTTCATCCCCTGAAGATATATTCTTCTCAGCTCAGCTATCTCATCGTCTAAACCAGAGACACGTAATGCATTAAATTCAGCAATTACAATGTTGAAATGCATTCTGAACACTTAATAATGAGGAATGTATATTTTGGATACTGTACACGAAGCTTTCCCAACAAACAACACTTTTTTCCTGATACATCCATTATAGACCTTCCTTTATCTAATATACCAGCTGATGTAATCATTTGTTTTTAAATATTCAAATATGATATAAATGAAATTATTTTTGATAGTTTGAGAATATCAAATCCTGTAATCTGTCCAGGAGAGGCTTTGAGCAAAAGATGTTGAGGACCAATGTGTTGATCTACTCCCTGATTATTATTGTGTCAAATCTGTTACTTCTATTTTGCTTTGTTTTCAGCAACCTTAACCGTTGTTCTTTATTCATATTTCATACATATTATTTGAAGTGACATTCTCTCTCTTCCTTTCCGTTGTTCTTCGTTCTTACTCCATTGTCTCATGTCTCTGTTTTCCTTTCTACCTCCGCCTGTATCTTCTAACTCTTTTCATAATTACTTATAACTACTGTTGCATGTCCACTTTTAGACCTATATAATACACAAACAAGCAGCAGTTATATACAAAAAAAGGAATAAGGAATTCATAAGTATTTTCTTCTTCTCTCCCTTTTCCTTCTCTTTCTTTTACGCTCCGTAGAAAATTTTAATGCATCGCAACTTTTATAAATTTTTATACTTATCTGACTTTCAATCAGGTATACTCGCATGTGCCCGCACATGCACGCACATACGCATAGGTTTAAATCGAATTGCGGTCTTGTAGAATATTGTTTCTTGTATGCTATCAGAAGGTAGGAATTTCTCCAAGAGAATCACACGAAAATAAACACTTTTTTTTCTCGAAAAAAAGAATGCCACGGTCTCTTCTTTGCCTGCAACTTTTTCACAACATCCAATGAGTCAGCTAAAACTGTCAACAAGTTTCTTTAGTTTTCAAGTGGCTCTGATTGGCTATCCATTTATCTATGCACGTGTCATGTGCACAGGCCGCACTACTTGAACTATAAAGTGTTTAGTCATCTTTTTTATTTTTGGGAAGAAGTTTTTATCGTTGGTCAGGGGATCAATTTCAATGTAAAATGGGCTAAATTGACCTATTTGCTTGTTTTTATTATTTGTTGTTTTTTTTTAAATTAGACGTTTTAATGATCCGACAAAAGACAAGATCACAATTTCTCAAATTTTCAATTAATCATCACGACCACAAATGCTGTCAAAAGATGCTGGTAAGTTGGTTATTTCTATCGACTGACTGATCGGAACTTTCTTTGTGAAGTTTTTCTTGTACAGGGTTTTCCCACTATCCCAAAATGGAGCATCGCCATAAAACAATTTGCGAGTCGGAATGGCGTGTGGGGAGGAAGCAATTAATATCGATTTGCATGGGAAAACATCTGAGCAATACCAGACCAAAAGAATAATTGTATGTTAGCCTGAGCCGTTTTAGGGGATGCAGGAAACTAACGTGTAGGAGATAGAGGAAGAGGAATTTTGCTGGATGGGTAACGACTGACAGCAAAACTAATGCTGATCGCTATTTTTGCACTTGCTGGAAATGTGGAAGATAGATTTATTGCTCTGAGAGACGTCGATTTGATCATTGCTAACACCATTCTAAATTGATGGATGGAGTTGATTTCGTTTTTGGAACGTAAAAAAACAGCAATATCGTCATCCAAATCAGGAGAGCAAACTCTCCAGTGTTTGTCTGTCCCGTTGGGTTAAACCTAACCAATAGCTTTCGTTCAGCTGCGTTCACGTTTCAACAAAATGCAAGAGAAGTTACTTATTCAATGATCGTCCCTTCGATCCAATTTTCTGATTGATCACTTGAACACGTTGTTAGTTATATGACAGTTTTCATTGAAGTATTTATAAGGCCTATTTTTCCATAGTGCGAAGTCTTCATTGAATATAGAGTTGGAAATAGTGATTGAACTGATTCTGTTGAAGCAATACATTTTCGCCACGGCAAAATGACCTACATTGTCATTTGGAATGAGGGGATCACGTATATACTTAAAGAACTTTATCTACTAAAGTAGTCACCCATCTATGTACTTGTCAGGATCGACGCAGCTCAACTTCAACAAACAAGAATCTATGCATTGAACTTGCTTCACCGTGATGTGGTAACAACGTCATTACACATAGAATAAATGTAACCCTCCCCTTTACAAAGAGAAGGGAATGGGTGAGGCTGGATTTTGTGAACTGGGTGTACAGTAATGTATTAATTGGTAAACGTTGAACATACACAAAAAAAAGGGAAATTAGAAGTAGGTATACGCGTAACTCTGCATACCTGCCGATTTCTATCATTTGCCTTCCCTTTTACGAAATAGAAGAGAGAGAAAGAAGCCTCTAAGTTGCAGATGGATAGACATGTTGACTGCTTCCGTGAACATCTTGGGCTAAAATCAACTATGCTTCCTTTTCCTTCGTAGCTGTCTTGTCTACTTCTATCCCAGGAGGAGAAACGTGTATCGATTTGGAGTTTTCTAGATTCAATCGAGTC
>OY735231.1:44859491-44876991 GCA_963457665.1 Thysanoteuthis rhombus | reverse complement strand
TATTTCTCTTACCTTTTTGTTGGGCAGTGATCACTAAAAAGTTTGAATTAAAAAAACACAAGTGTGAATGCAACTATGCACAAAAAAGGGGCCAATTTAGCATGAAGTGACATTGTCTATTGAATGTCCTCACGAAAAGACTTTTTGTGATCAGGGGAGATTTTTTTTTAAATGAAAAAAAATTTTTTCCTAAAAATAATAGGGGCTGAATGTCCAAGTTTTCAGCCCTAAGGCTCCATTCGTTTGTGTGTATGTATATACTGAAAGTATCATATTAGGTGTAGGGCTACTGAAATTTTGAGACTGGGCTTATGTGAGTCAAACCATAGAGTGCATGCGTAAACGACTTAGTATAAATCAACCAATCATCAGTTTGATCATTTTAACGTTATTAGGCATATACCACCCCCCCAATCGCTAGACCCTCCCCTCATCACATAGGTTACAGGGCCGATACTTTCTGAACTTATTTTGTTTAACATATATTATTTTTACCGGTCACAGTTTTGCATATAGTCTCCGAAAATGCATGTTGAGTGGTGATAAATTAACATAAACGAACCCTAAATTGTTCAATCAGTTTGCATCTTTAGTTCTTTGTAGTATATTGCTCAAGTATACTTTCTTTTTTCTGGCCTCAACTGAAATGGTCATTTAAAACATCAAGCAATGCATTTTTCTCTTGTGCCATTCAAAGACTTGATAGTAACAATCATTCTTCATCCTGAAACACCATAATGGAATACACACACAAACACACAAACACATACACACAAACACAAACACACACACACACACATATATATATATATATATATATATAGAGAGAGAGAGAGAGAGAGAGAGAGAGAGATAGATATAGATATATACACACAACACACAGATATCGAATGGCTTAATATGTAATTTATATAAATTTGTAACTATAAAGATAGAAACTGAAATATTAAATATCTATATTCGTATGAGTGCAGAGAAACGTACACTCTGTTCTATATTGATTTCAAATAAGCTATGTATGCATGCATTTACATACATTCGATAGATAATTGTATATATATATATATGTGTGTGTGTGTGTATATATATATGTGTGTGTACACACACACACACACACACACACATATATATATATATATATATATATATATATATATATATATATATATATATATGTGGCCAATTCTATATAGTAATATCAATTACTGTTCTGTAATGATAAAGCCATACACATACGTAGTTATCCTACTCATGTCAGAGTGGCAAACGTGAACCCATAAAAATACCTACTTCGTATTATCGATTTGAATAAAGTTATGTATATCACGAGATCTTCCAATATATATTTACTTTCCCATCTCACGGTATCCGGTCGTTTTAGGTACAACAATATTCACTCTCCATAAGATATAGAGACATTGGAATGGATTTTTTTAGACCCGTTTGCAAAAATGCGCCATTCATATTTGCTGCCATATGAATTATTCTTCTACTCTACAAGATTTTGATCTATCTCCAATATTTATTTTAAAATATTACAAAGTCACCTATTCAAATACATCAGGTCAAACACCAGTAATGTGTACGATGTAGTCATGACCTTTTGATCTATTCAATTTTCAGCTGACAAAGACATCAGACAGAACCTTAACTGATACAACGAGAGATTAAACGTCATATAGAATGGGTTGATATAAGGAGGACATACTGTAAAAAAAGGATAAAAGAACAAAAAATGACCAAAGTGCCGTTCAAATATATATTGTAGATTTATCAATAAAATTGCTCAGTGTTATTATTAAATCCATTTATTTCAAAATTCTTCTTTTTTTTATTTTTGTATGTCTCTATGCAGTCGATGGAAACAGCTAGACTGAATTCCTCGATTAAAAAGCAGTGTCCATTCTTAACATGCAGTGATAAAATGGAAATAACTTCTTTTAATCCTAGAATGAACAAAGAATTATCTCCCTTCTGAATAGCAGTAAAAACCAACTTCATCTCCTCACGTTTCTCAACGTTACACAATCTCATTCATTCCACGTTAAAAACGGTACACAAAAAATTTACTATTCAATCCATTCAAAGCTTATTGCTTTGAATGAATTAAATTGTTATTATTATCAAATATGTTTTTGTTTTTTCTCAAATGGGAAGATCATCTTTATTTTATTAGAAAGCTGGTAGGAGTCATCTCCATATTACGCATCCGTACAAGGGATCTATCAACCCCTTCATTATGGACTTGCAATATAATAAGTAATATCAGGAATTAATTATACCTTGAAGCCTGTTTGGTGCCTGAATTAGTTGCATACTTCTAGTTAGAGTAATGGTGTGAGTTCCCATTTGTATCCTTCAAAACGGATATTTGGTACCGACAGAAGCTATTTGGCTCAAAAATTAAGATTTGGTACTAAAAAGAAATTTTCAAGTCTTAAAATCCCTAATACCCGGATGTGATACAATATAAATACAGATGATGTAAAATAGATTAGGAAAAAATATATTTTTTTATCCATTTTTCCTGCAAACTTACTCCGATGGATTTGAAGTTATTTAAATGTTTTGGTACTAAAGTTATAGTATTTGGTCTAAAAATCAAGCAAATTTAGTTACGTACGGCAAAAACTGAGAGCAAATCTTCTTAGCAGAATTTCTCCCGTCTGTATTAAAGCCTGTGCCAGACTACATAGAATTTGACAAATGTTTCTTGCTTTATCTTGGGCATAAATGATTTGCACAATATACCAAACACTAGGCTATCAACATCAAATCATTAGTGAATGAATAATTAATAATTGATTCACCGCTTCCAGTATATTTGGTTTTAATTTAATCTTATTCCATTACTTCAGATAAACATTGCGTTTTCTCCTCTTACGGCAATCTTTTCTCTCAGAATTTTTAATTGTTTTCTTCCGTTTCGGTTCGTCTTCTTTCGCTCCGTGAATAATTGTTTCTCTCTTTCTTCTTCCTCTTCTTCTTGTTTATGTCTTCTTTTACTTCTCCACTCTCTTCTCTCCCTTCTTCATTTTTATACTCTTTTTCTCCGTCTTTTCTTCACCCTTTTCTTTCCTCCCTCTTCTTGGTCTTCCACTTCCTCTTCTTCCTCCTATTTTTTTTTCTTGATTTTCATCGTCTTCCACTACATTGTTTTGATCTTTTGCTCCTCTATTTTATCTTCTTCCTCTCTATATTCCTGTTGATTTTCTGCTCTTCTTCCTCTCCTCCTCCTCCTCCTCCTTCTTCTTCCTCTTCTTCTTCTTCTTCTTTATCTTCTTCTTCTTCTTCTTTATCTTCTTCTTCTTCTTCTTCTTCTTCTTCTTCTTCTTCTTCTTCTTTATTATTTCCTTTTCACTCTCTCTTCTTTATTCCTTTTTCCTCCATGTTCTACCTCTTCTCACCTTCCTTCCCCCTCTCCTTTCTTCCTTTATCCTCTTCTTGTTTCGCTAATTATCTCTAATAATTTGTGAAAGGGGAAATTAATGTATTTCTTTATAGTTCATTAATTTACTCTCTTCCCTTCTATCTCATTAGTTCATAGCAGTAACGCTTTTCCCTCATGGCGCAGCTATGGCAGATCGCATCCAAGATGGAGGAAAACAAAAGAACAGGAATTTATTAAGCAACAAAAACATAAATTTGCCTCAGGTTAACGTTTACTGAATTCATTTCTCTCTCTTGGCCTTAAGAATTGATTGCTTTACAACCAATGAAAAGCAGAATTGGTTGCCTCAAGAAACTTTGCTTATTATAATTTACTAGTTTACTTGTGCCGTCAAAAATGACGGCTGATCGTACGAGAAGGGTTTGTTTTTTTTTGGCCACCTTAGCGTAAACTCATTTGGTGATGATATATTGATTTTAAAAGTTCGTCAAACTCATAATTTTATTGATTGGAATATGAACATTAAGTATGCACACTTGGGGGGTGCCGATTCCAGTGCTGTATTTCCCACATTTGAAATACCGATAATACAACTCCGATGTAGGGGTGGCTGCAATTCCATCATGTCAGTTCCTGTTATATCGGCATATGCCTATTAAACAACATCTGCCCAAAAAAAGTTGCATCCGTCGCAAAGTTCTTTTTTCTCCACTGTTTCCCACTGCGATTGTCAGATTCAACTGATCTCAATTCAGTTTTCTTAATTTACACTTTCAGTTATTGTACCACTTGACTTGAATAGTGGAAATGTTTCTGTGCTGCAATTACATATGAATGATTCTTAGCTAGCGATCACTGTAAAGCGTTGCAAACATAAATATCACAACAATCTTGTTGAATAACACCGTTGTATATTGAATAGATTATTCCTATTTAAATGTTTCTAGTCCTCGAAGTCCCGTTACTTCAGATGGGTAATATTTGGAGAAGGCTTGATTCAGCTCTCAAAACGTACATGAAAGATATGGATATATATTTTATATACACAGAAAATAGAGATTTGCAATGCAGTAAGCATGGAAAATAGCGTTCTGTTGACCAAAAATGGATTGTTATCATTTTTCTTTTGTTTTTGTTTTAAATATATATATATATATATATTTTTTTTTTATTATTCATTAATTTTTTTACTGCATCATTTGTGTCCATTAGTGTGACTAGGTATTAACCCTGATTGCTGGTCATTTTGTGAGTGGATTCTTTTTGCAAGAAACCGTCAACCAAATTTGCCATGAAAACTGCCAAAAAAGGTTTCTTCAGTTTTTAAGTAGGTGTGGTTGGCTCAATGTAGATTATCTAAGTATGAGTCAAACGTATAGGCTTCCCCGATGGAGCTCGAGGACAGAAATGTAAACATTTACTCAATATCATGTCTTGGAAGGCATTTTTGCTTTGTTTTGTTTTTGTTTTTACCCCGGCCCCAAAAAGTGTTTTCTTCGGGGCAGTAAGATGTAAGTTTAAGCTTAATTTGTCGTTTAGTCTGACAGATCTCAAATTCTTCAATTGATCACTCCCAACGTAGCATGCTACCACGAGACATTGATCATGTGATGATTACTATTGGATAACCCAGCAGACCTGCAAATATCTCTATCAAATATATCTTGCTGCTGCACACCCTGGAGATGTTGAAAAGCTTTTCCATTGATCAAAAGGAATGAATGATAATTAAACTTGCCGCCTTTTGTGAATTTCAACTTATTCCTTTCATCTTTTATTTGACACGAAAGACGAAGCGAACTGGAAGAACAAAGTAACGCTATTTCGAAAAGGTAAAACAACAATCAAATAAAGTGTTCGGTTTATTTTTTCACTCGCTTTTTATTTCGCTCTCTCAATTTCTTCTGTCGCCTATGAAGTTTTAATTGTTCCATTACAAAATATAAAAAGAGGAATTAACTTACTGAACAGATTGTATATTTTCGGTGGGAGTTAGAGCTTGTAGGTGGCAAAATACTTCAAAAAACAAAACATGAACTTATATATATATATATATATATATATATATATATATATATATATATATGTGTGTGTGTGTGTGTGTGTGTGTGTGTGTGTGCGTTTATATATATATGTACATATATCTATAGTGAATATAAAGATGATAAGGAAAACTCAAAATTAAGAGAAATGGATTGTATTCATTTCTGAAGCATGTTTCGAGTCGTGGTTCTACTCATTGCCAAAATTCAGATGATAAAAAATCTAAAATGCACAAATAACAAAGTTTGGAGAGGCGGGGGTAAACAATGCATGGTTATTATTTCCATTGTTCTCAGTTGTTACCTCTTTGTGACGTAGAAGGGGACGTTTTATCGATATCATAGTCAGATAACAAAGCATATTGTCTCTTCTATCCATCATTTTGTTGGATAAACTTCATCCTAAACACACATAAACACACACACGCACACACACACACGCACACACACACATACACACTCACACACACACAAACACACACACACACACACACACACACATATATATATATATATATACATATATATATATATATATATATATATATATATATATATATATATATATATATATATTTATATATATATATATATATATATATATATATAATTCAGGCCTCAACGCCTAAGGATCTATAGCTGCAGAAAATACTTCAAAAAGCCTTTCCCAGCTGTTTCCGTGTCGATTGTGACTCTGCTAACTCTCTTATGTTATGTATGATCTTTCCCTACTGCATTCGGTATGATCAGAGTACCAATCAGTTAACCTCCAGCCCATATTCATCTCCATCTCAATAATTGAGCAGGAGCAAAAATTAAAGCAGTTTTCCACTGTCAACTTTCAAGCTGTCCGTTCCAGCTAATAATAAAGGTATCTATCGAATTAAAAACCTCCAAAGTCAAAAGATTTTTCCCACAAAATACAAGTCAATTTATTCCGGAAGTATCGAATTCTATGTCCAACGACCAATGATTTATACACAAGTATTGCAGGAAGTGGTCAAAAGGCTTGAATAACTGGTAGACTGTCTGAGACAGGTATGATGAATAAGATGGATGAGATAAACTTTTGTTGCTTAGTTTTTGACTTTCCATTCAAGGTCATTTTTGTGACATTTTGCAAATTCGGTGCAAATGTCGAACAACTGTTGAATTATCCGCCGTTTAGTTACTCCGTAACTCAACGGGTTGTTATGGAAGGGCCTTCCTCAATAGCTCTCAATCAGATGTTGTCACAATAAGACGTCTACATCTTGAAGGCTGTCGTCTTCGTTTCAAAATTTTGGGAGCCAGTGTGGAGCTATACGTTTGTTGACTGTCCCGTGGCCAGATAAATGTTTGACGCTGCGAGTAGTTACCACTAATTTATGTCCAATTTTCAATTAAAGCAACAAAGTAGCTCTAATTTGCTTTTTATCCATTTTTTATTTGATCACCTCAAAGAAACGAGAATGAATTGAGAAAAGAAAACGTTCAGCTTGAATAATAACAGCAAAATCCACATTCCGAAATGGTATAAGTACATGGTTAAAAATAGCTTATTTTTTTAAAAAAGCATCAAAGTTTGAAATAGCAAACTGTATTTATTATTGCCCCAACGTAATATTTCCATGATGCTATTTACTTCGCTTTTTGTCTTCTTTTTTTTTTTTTGCTTTCAATCTCTGAGAGTTATTCCTAGTATTTACTTTTTCATCCTTTTCTGTGTAATTCCAAGTTCGTTTTAAAGTGATTTAGTAAGTTCCCATGTTTTACATTCATACATTATAGCTGCTATTATGCATCCACCGTAAAATTAACCTTTTAAGCATATTAATATGCTGTTTTTCAACATATCTCTCTATTGCTTTGTAACTGATCGTTTTAAGACGTTTTATTTCGCTCCAATGGTATTTCTATGATTTTTCCCAAATATTTACCCTCAATTCTCATTGTTCTATTCGGGATGTTACTGTTGAACATAACTTTTGTCGTAATTATATCTATCTTTCGGCTTAATTTTTAGCTTTTTCTATTTAGATCATTGAACATGTTTTGTAAGCCATCTGATGTTTCAGATTTGATAAGAAAAATGATATTTGTAATTTATCTTTCTCTCCTTCTCATATATATATATATATATATATATATATATATATATATATATATATATATATATATAAATATATATATATATGATAGAATAGGCAAGCATACAAACAGATAAACAGACAGACAAAGATATTAAATCGACGGGTTAGGATAAAAGGCCTCCTTCATTTCAATTGAAAATGGGACGACATTTTAATGACTTCCCCATGATGAAACATAGTCCTCTACTTAAATTCAGTTTTATGACTGTTCCCGCCCTTTTTAATGTTTCCATACTTCTTAGAATCCATGTTCAATGCCTGTATTGGAATTGTTTTTATGTTTTCGTAACCAAAACCAAATTTTGTAACCATAACCAAAATACACATGGGAGATAATCCTGTGAGATTCACTTCATTTTAAGACTAACAACAGCCCTTCCATTTTATGCACACACACCCGAATTCTACAGGCCACTGGTATGGAGCAACTTTTCCCTACCAGTCTCTGTCTGTCTATGTACCTGCCTCTCTCACTCACTCTCAATATATATATATATATATATATATATATACATGTATGTATATATATATATATATATATATATATATATATATATACATATATATATATATATATATATATATATATATATATATATACCAGAGTGCAAATCAGTTATTCAATATCAGATATGCGATGGGTTCATTTCATAATTAAGTTGAATTCGAGTAGAGCTTATAATATGATGAAATGAAAGATTTACTACGCAAACATGTTTATGTTTCTGTCCTGTTTGAACTCTTCCAAGCAAATGATTTCATTTATTGACATCCTTATTTCGGACATTATTAGGGAGAGTCTACACGTCTTTAGTCGTTTATGTTCCTTTTTCTATATATTGTAGGTGGATTCGTTTGTACATATCTAAGATAATTATGAGAAAGTGAATGGGTTGTTCTTGAATTTACACTGAGGTATAATAATTATAATAATCATGATGATAATAATAATAATAATAATAATAATAATAATAATAATAATAATAATAATAATAATAATAATAATAATAATAATAATAATAATAACAATAATAATAATAATGATGATAATAATAATAATAATAATTATAATAATAAGATTGCTATGAGGATTGATATTTGTATTCATGTATGTAGGATTTTAAATCATATTTTTCAAAAGAAATTTTAAGCGGCGCCGTCAGTTTACAGCTACTCCATTTTTTTCTATTTAGTAACTCTGTATTTTGGTAAAAGTGAGAATTTATAATTTCTTATTCAGGCTGGTAGCATAGGTTTTCAAAGTCTGGCATATATATCTTTGTTTTGATCTTTTTCTTTTTGCTGTGATGTTGCAGTCTGTAAGGTCCCACTAATACCTGGATAGTGATGTATTGTTTCTGTATTTGTTTTTGGTAAAAGATAACGTATGTTCGAAAAATACATTAAAGCCCTGAAGGACAGCAGTTTTACCGAAACTAGATTTCTACGAAAAAGTACAATCCACTAGAGTGAAACACAGCAACACCAGAAAAAATAGAGCTACAAATATCTGATATACGCTGCCATTTAATATCCAAGTAAAAACCAACGTAAGGAAAATATTCTACCAAATAGAAGAAAAACATGTTCCTCCGAGCAACCCGCTGTGTAAAATATTTAACAAGTTAAAATGAAAATTACTTCTAATTGTATGGATAACTTTTAAAGAATCATAACGAGGTGTAACAATGAGGTAATAAGAAATAATATTCGTAGAGAAAACATGAATAAATCGGACTGCGATTGTACAAGCAGCAACAAACATTCTTTGCAAAACAAATTCCTCAAATTGAATATTGTGTATCAAGCTGGAATATTAATCCAAGAAAAACCCATGCAAGCAAATATTATATAAGAATATCAGAACCCACCCCCTCAATATTAGCCAAAAGTACATTATCCTTTACGAACAACATACAAAAACAATACATCACTATCCACAGATTAATGGGACCTTACAGACAATAAAAACCAGAAAGAGCTGATTGATTGATAGTGCACTGACAAAGAAAGTGTTTGTAATATCCCAAGTAATTTATAATAACCAGACATGAATCCACTTCCCTTATGGAAAATAAAACTAACACTGACCTACAACTAAACAAGGAAAAAAAAATTGAAAACATACATCATAAGGATAAAAGGACAGTTCTCGACCTAGAAAAATAGACATAACCCAATAACATTTTAAATAAAGATCCAAAGAAATCGAATCATTTCTCTGGGGAAAGCCGAAATAGGACAGAAACATAAACTTGTTTCTGCAGCAAATCTTTTATTCCATATATAAATATACATATATATATATAATTAATGTGTGGGAATTTTTTTTGTGTATCTTCATTATCTCAAAGTTATTGACGCATGAAAAACTATTCTCACGCATTAGTCACTAGAAACCAAACTCAATCGATGGTTACTAAATTAAGTAATTACAATATTTGTTTTGTTAGTCAATCACAGGGCAGAAATTAGTAGAAGCTGCCAGAAAGATCAAACTCAAGTCATTGTTTCCCGCAACCACTTTTTACACCATCTATTTTCGGATAACTATATATATATATATATATGTATATATATATATATATATATATATATATATATATATATATATATATATATATATATATATATGTGTGTGTGTGTGTGTGTGTGTGTTTGTGTGTGTGTGTGTGTGTGTGTGTGTGTGTCTTATTTGTTTACCGCCGACAGAAATACGTCGATATCAGACAAGTCACGGGAAATAAGGTCGATCTAATAATCCGTAAGGTTGTTATCGATTAACCAAAAAAGTGCGAATCACTTTGTGTCGACGTGTGATTGGATTATTGATCTATTGACGTCTATCAACAGTTGAACGATAACAATGGAATAAAAAAGCGCAAGGAGAAATATGATATATTCTCATAGAGATCCGTCTCAATGGCACCAGTCCCGCTAGAACAAAGGCTCTCGCTTGAAATCAGGAACTTAATACTTTGCTTCTTTAGCGTGACAACAAATACTACACTTTGTTCGTGAGGTCAAGTTCGTGAAAGGAGCATTCTGATAAGGACACTACTGCTAATATAGTGCCGACAAAAAATCTGATTCACCCAACCGAATTTAGCAGGCTTACTCGATTGACCTAGGGGGAGGATTTGAAGTAAAATATATATGACACTACTTGGTCAACTATCGTTTTTTATCAAATCAACAAGATTGTGGATAATCCCAAATGACATTAGTAATATGCAATCTGATTTATATTTTTTTCAAAATGATTAGAATAAAAAAAATACTGAATGCCATTGGCAGTTCGTGAAGAAGATTATGAAACAATAGCAAATGTGAGAATACGGTAATGAATCGATCTGATAGTTCTTGACATCATGTCTGAAAGTCCCAGATGGAAGCAAAGGAGACGAGAATGTTGAAGATAATCCCAAGTATATATTGATCAGGTCTGCTTTGTCATTCAACGGAAAGTGTCACAGGACAAACACAACTTGGCAGCATGTTATTTTAGAGATGATCAATTAAAAAATTGTAGAATGGGTCAGGTGACCAATGAATATCTTACTTCTCCCGGCTTTTTTTGTATTACTAAAAAGTATGTTATTCAAAAACAAACAAAAGCATGAACGCTGCTGACAATAACTGAAGGACCAATATAGCATACAATTTCATTGTAAATTTTCGGGCCACTTTGGGGAGAGGAATTACAAAAAATCGTTTGAAGACATAATAAGGAGTAAATATTTCTCTTGTTCTATTTTCACAGTTTGTATGCATAACACATTCAGGGATAGATTGTTGGATAATCCAAAACATTTAGAAACTGGAGAAACCTATGTTGACAATTCTGGTTGACAGTTTCCAATATTGGAACATTATTTCAAAGTCTCAGACGAAAATAAAAACGAAGATTAAAATGTGAAGACAAAAAAACATTTCATGGGAAAAGTCGCACATTTCAAAGTTTCAAATAAAAATATCATCCTTTTCCCTTAAAACAATCTTCTTGGAATCATTAAGCCAATTAGATGATTTGCCTATGAATTCTCTTGGAACTAAATCAATACTTGCACCTTAAGTCCCAGAGAACCGATGGAAACACATTCTGTCCTCCTAACCAGATGCCTTTGTTGGCCTTTGTCCAGAGATCGAAGCTTCCGGTTTGCAAACGAATTATTTTCCGACGAATTAGATTTCTCATTCGTCACTCGGACAGAGAAATTGTTTATTGGGAAATCCAATCAGCCAAACATTCAATGCGTGTATTTCAAGTCCTCTCCTTCTCCGTGTTTTCCAAATCAGCTGACGACCTTATCCAAATATATTTTTGTCTATTCTCAACGTGATGCTATATCTATTGTATCAAGTTCAAATAATTATCTGGTCGTCTTTTGGCAAAATCCTACACTTGCAGAATCTTATGTAGATTTGATGACTCTTTCTGGTATTGTAGGATATTGAAAATCGCTTTTGGATAGTTTCCCTCAATAATAGTCACTAGTTTTTCTTTCATATATACAATTTTACTTTGATTAATGCGGTTAATTCGATTCAAAATGCCCCGTACTGTTCCAGTGTCTTATTACAACCAGCACCAATTAAAAAGAACACACTATTCCTATAAATTATCATTTCACAATGGTCGATTTTGGTTGAACCATTTTCAACTTTCCACTTTGGCTGAAACTGTTACATTTTGCCTCAAGTAGGCTGCATATGAATGAAAAATTCACACATGGTTCTCCCTATTCAAAGGGCTTGTAAGAAATTACTTAGTTTGATTTTAAATACACTAATACAGTTTCTGTTATAAAAGTCCATGTTTGGGAAGGATCGGACTTCATGGTGTTGGGAACTGCCTGCCATAATTGTTTTTATCTAAATTAAGATTTATTACTAATTTAGATATTTTTCTCTTAATTTATATCTATGATTTTAGATGAAAGATCCATAATCCATCTTTTTTATTTATTTTCATTGGATTTCTCGAGATTAAAACAACTGCAAGTGTGGCACCGTAATGCCTTATGTACTGATTAATATAATGCTTAAGCTGCACTAATAATCATAAAATCAACGATTTTTCTAGTCCTATCGGTGATCAACCTTGGAAAATATGTAAGATAGTATCGGTGATTGTTCCGTACTATTGCTTCTATTTTCTACGATCAAGTCAGATAAAATGAAAATGACGAACTTATTGTATCATCACGAGAATATTTGGATGAGTAATAATGCCTATCTTCACATTTTTACATTATTTTCAGAAAAACTTGGATTTTATATCATTTTTGTTCTATTTATGAAAGTTACAATAAAGGTTAATACTGAATTAGAGAATTGCAAATGGACACTCTTGTATTAAAATAAGTAGTGGTTTGCTTCGGAGTTTCCTCATATATTAATTGGATTTATGAAGATTGGGTGAATAAGATATTTGGAAGTACCAAAAATTACTCACTAATTTTTTTTTTATTATTTGACTCTCGTAACTACTTTTTTGTTAAAAGAAAATTGATGTGGTAATTCCTGAAGGAGTTGAGTTTGATAAAAGTATAATCAAATTATAACTAACAATTGAGCGTTAAATACAAATTGAAAATACAAATCGACTCCACTTCCCGAAAGTCAACTTGAATTCAAGTTACGGTTTAATCTGCAATAATTTGATCGGATTGTTGTGCGACCGAATCGTAGTTTTATAAATCTTGCAAAAGACAACTTCATACAATGGCCAATTGTTGAGTGATTACGTTGCATACAAACACAGATTTATTCAATTTTAGTTAGATGAAGTATATTTGTAGAATATATTTTAGATTTTTTGCTGGAAAATTTACGCATTTTCTAAAAGACTTTTGTCTCAATTTGGGCTCAAAACGGATTTAAAAGAGTTTTTAATTGTGGTCCTGTCCGACAGGAACCACGGTAAGAGATTTTAGTAACTGTTAGTAATTTTATTTGATTCAATATTACGTTTTAATGAAATGGTTGAGATTAGTTCTGTTCAATAGGTAACTAAATTCTAGACACAGTTTCAGGGAAACTGCTTATCATTCTCAATCGACAGTTTTTGCAAGAAGGATTTTTCAGACTAAAACAAAAGGCAATATTGACTCCATGGCAAAATAAAATACACAACACAAGACGAACTAGTTATTTCTATGGTTGGGAACTCCAAACATTCAATTAGTCAACTTACATAATTCTCTCTCAGTTTTTCCCGAAATGTTGCTATATTCCCCTGACTGTTTTGCACAATCGGTTGCTCATGCAAAAGAAAAGCAAGGTTATTTCCATTGTAAAATGATATAAACGGTATTGCAAGATTAACTAGTCCAGGAATTCTGCTTGTGTATGCCACAAATTCTGCAAGAGAAAAGCAAAGAACACTTTCTTCAAAGAAGCTTCTTGGAAATTCCAAACTTACCATCAGAGTTTCCCACTAATTCTCTCTTGAACAACCGCCAACATCCAATCCAAGTCATTGCGTCGGCTTTGAGGAACAGATTGTTTTACACTTCCAACTATTTGGGAGGGGATTGTTCTTGTTTTGTGGCTGACCCCACGATGACAATGTCCAAATATCCAGTAGCAGGAGAGACTAAAACAATAAATTTCGATAACTGCAAAAGTTCAGTTAGGCTTAAAGATCAAGTGTTTGTCCACCGTTCAGAGCTTATATTACCCAACAATTTAGACCACCACCTCTTTCCAAATCTTGAATCCACTCCAGTTTTTAATTATTCTTTTCTTGTCACAAGATCTTTCAAAACTAGTAATTGTCTTAAAATTTTATTTATAGGATATTGTCTATAATTTTACCCGTGAAAAAGGCTGTAGGATCGATACGCAGAGACGTTGACCGAACAAAACAATATGAAGAAGAATGAGTTCAATTCTCCGAAAAACGCTTTTGGGAAATTGGCTTCCAGCTGTCTTTGGGGTTAGCCACACGAACAGGTCCATCTGTCTATTAACAAAAGATGCCAGAACAATAACCTCCAATAATTGCTGAAGTCCAGTTTGGCTTCAGGGTCAAGTGTCCATCCACAGCCTTGGGCTCATATTACCAAACTAGGCATGAAAGAAATAATTATACACACAGTGCACGGTTCGTCTATTGTATACACAGACTATTTACAATGGCAGATCTGTTGTTTGCTTCTATCATGCTTCTGTGGAGACTCTTCAATGACTTAGACTCTATTATTCTCGATGCAACTCGGAATTGCCCGGCAAGGGAGAGAAAAACGACTGAAACGATCTATATTTCGCAATAGATATCTTCCAAATTTTGATTAAAACGTCATTTTTTCTATGTAATGAAATGTTTTCAAATCAATTAATGTTTTTAAGGTTATTCATCTTTTATCTTTTTGTTGCTTTTTATCTCAACGTTTGGATTATATTTGCATTCAAAGTCTGTTAAGTAAGGTATGTTGTTCGGTTGCAACAAGTAATAACAGAAATTACGCTCATCAGTGGTTTGAATGACTCAAAGGAAGTATTTTCATCAAAAATTTTTAGTTCAGTCAATATACATATATATATTAAATTGAAAGCGGGGATTAAGGTTTGGATTATAGGTGCCTTATAAATAGAACTCGTTTGCACTGATTTCAGGAACTAAAATGTTGGTATCATTTAATGATTTATTTGATCAGAAAAATTTAAATGTGTGATCACTACCCGCCTATAAAACAATGTCATATTAGAAAAGTACTTTAATGCAAGAGGAGACCGGAGAAAGATGTCCAGCTATATGCCAAGATAAAGGGGGAGGAAAGTGTGGGATTACGGTTCCGAAATTAGTTTTTTCCGTTAGATTTGACCAAGCTTTCATAATTTATCGTATAAAAACCTACGATGGCCAGTTAAACTTGATAACTTTGATAAAAGCCAATTTAACATTCTTATTAATAATCTGTGCTAGAGTATTAGCATATAGTCATTTCCCTTGACCTGGAATGTGAAAATCTGGATTTTGAAGGCACTTTTTGACTATAAATACCAAACCATACTTTGCAACACTGACTGGAATAGGAAGGATTTTTGTATAAAATGTAAAGATTTTTAAGGTATCAGATCAATTTTATCAAGTTGAATATTTTCAAACCGTTGAATTTCCACTGCTTGTTCATGGGAGTCTATAAGTCACTCTACATACATCTTTTTTCAGATGAGCGAATATCATTTTGTAAAATTTGTTTGGACTGTTATCCTTATCATGGTTCATTTCTTGAAAACAACGTTTTGAATAATTAGCTAATTACCTCCCTTACATCGTTATAAAAATCACACCGACTCCTCTTCTGGGTCAATTCCTCTCTGATCATTTCTCTTACAATAACCCATTATCCTCCACGCTACCAATCCCAGATAACTACAGATAACTCCAATTAAGACCAACTATAGTGTTTTGAAATAAAAAAAATAATATCACCCGAAAATAGACAATGGAATGTGCATGTCTTAGGCTATAGCCGAGATAATACCCCTCCCCGTTTCAATGGTAAAAAAAAATCACCCATCTGAATACAGCTGTAGGGTACAACTTTGTACAACTTTGTACAACTTCGTACAACTTTGTACAACTTTGTGTTCAAGAATTGGCCCAACATGTGGAAAAAAGTCTTAACAAAACTTATTAATTATATGTATTTTTGCTGGCAAGAACTTTTGATTGGTTCATTCATTGTGAAGTCACTTTTTCACGTACAAGTCGCTACGAGTTCAAGGTGTGTCAAATGCATATAGCATACTGAAAATAAGTCGGTGCAATATTTGCCAACTTTTTCTTGATTGTTCATGCTTCGTAGAGTGAGTTTTTTTTTAAATTTTAGACGAAAGTATTTAATCTCTTGTAGAGAGAAATGTCCAGTCTTATAAACGAATTCACCATAAAATATGATGCGATAATCTATAACAAATGCTATCAATATTACGTGATATTCACTTGAGTACTGATTGTATCAAGGATGATTAGGCAAGTACGTCCATTCCATGCGTGGGCAATGAAGTTTTATTGGATGCAAATCCCATGAAGAATTCATAGATGTAGAAGAAAAGGAGAGGTAGTTGGTCCTATCCTATCTATATTTAAGATTACATAACAGTTTTTTAATATCTCTCCGTCTATTATCAAAAATTTATCCGTATATGTGTATATGTAAGAATGTATTTTTATGCGTATGTATATATACACATGTACATAAAAATAAGTATTCAAAATATATTTCAATATATTGACCAGTATTTATACATTTATAAGTATACGCTGGAATAGTTGCAATTCTTTAAATATTTTAGTTTCTAGCTGGATGCTGTCCTATCGGACGTTTTCCAGCGAGGAAATGTCTTTAGCAAAATGACTGTGATCGTGCGATAATTGACTCACAAATAAATGAATAAATCCTACTTACGAGTCTCACTCTCCAACCCCCTTTCCCTGTCCAACCCTTATTAAACTACTAAAACTTCAACTATATAAATCATTTTGTTTCACACAAGCAACCAAGAAAAAAGTTACATTTCTTTTCTGCATCAATCTTCCATGCCCCACTCTCTCTAAACTTCCCTTTTTATTCTCTCTTCAGTTTTTATGTTTTCGGTGATCATCAAGGCCTATCAGTGTTACCATGCCAACGATTCAATTTGCTTCCTCTCTTTCCCTATTTCTATACTGGGGTTGTTCTTTTTTTTTCCAATTTGAAATGCCGTTTTAAAATTTACAAGTCCCTCCCCCCCAAAAAAAACAACTTCTTTTTACCATAAACTGATTCAAATAATGTTGAAGTCAATCCTACTTTTCTTCTAGCTTTTACCTCAGAATTTATGTTAATTCTCTCAGAATCTTTCTATTTCATATTGCAAAACTTAGGTGTTGATTTATTAAGATGAAAATCGAATTCCTTTTATCTCTCTTTCTTGTTGCA
>OY735231.1:44819491-44854491 GCA_963457665.1 Thysanoteuthis rhombus | reverse complement strand
GAGGTAAAGTTTGAAAGAAGTTAAAAACCAAGTATCCTAATGGCAATACCCTAGAACCATGCTAGTGATTGCTTCAATTTGTTCATCCATACATCAGTCGTTCGTTTTTTCTTCCTTCTTTTTTTTCTCATTCTATTTTAGTACCCCCATCTCTTTCAATTCTTTTCTCCCTTCTTTAATTCCTTCTCCCTTCATTTTTTTCTTCTTTTCATCTTTTGATAGTTAATAATGATACTTCTTTTTTTGTTTAAGCCTTCTTCTCCCCCATTGTTTCCATTCAATTCCCCCTCTCCCCCTAATTTTGCTGGTCCAAATCCTTCTTTTCTTCTGTCCCATTTCCTCCATTTTGCTTCTCTGCTCTCTTCCATTGTATATTAATATCAATGAAGTAACGCTTTGAAAAAGAGAAAGAAATTCTTGAGTATCTAAATGCCAATCTCTGAAAACCATGCAAGTGATTACTAACTTCCCAATTGTTTTGTTTTTTTTTTCATTTTCTACCCTTCTTCCTCTCTTCTGATTGCTTTTATTTTTTCTGTTTTTACATCTTTCTTTTCTCTCTTCTTCTTCACATTCTTTTTTTATCTACTTCATTCCTTCCTCTTCCTTTCATCAGTTTTGCCTTTACAGTTTTTTTTTGTTTTTCTTTTCTTCTTCATTCTTCTCTCCTTCATTCCTTTTTCTATTATTTATTCTATGTTCTTCATATTAATATCAATAAGGGAATGCTTGAAATCAAGCGGAAGTCAGAAGTATCTAATTACCAATCGCCTTAAACCATATGAGTGATCGCTTCATTCTGTTTTCTATCTCTCTTTCCTTCTTTCTTCCATTTCTTCCTCCAGTCTATTTACCATGTTAAATTCCTTCTTTTCTTCCTTTCTGTCTTCATTCTTTTTTCTTGTTCTCTCTTCCTCCCTTGCTCTTTTTCTCCATCCTTCTTTTCAGTATATTAATACCAATGGGGTAACGGTCGGAATAAACTCAAAGCTCCAAGTATCTGAATGCCAATCCCCTCAAACCATGCAAGTGATTGCTAACTTCCCAATTGAAAGAGCGGAAAAGGCTTGCAATTTCACAAAATGGCCGACACATGAATCCGAATAATCCCTGCAAATTGCCCGCAAGGAAGAAGTGATAGAAAAGACACGCTTGACTGAAAAAGATAAATCAAGCGGAAAATAGATGAGAAAAAGCACAAGAAGATTTTTTAGAAAAGAAATATAGAAAATACGATATTTAATCAATAGGTTGACTGATCGATGGATTCTTACAAATCTACATCGAAACATACGTTCATTAATGCAAAATACAGACGAATAAAAAAGGAAGAAGGGGAAAAGACCCCAGAAAAAGATCTTAAAAACTGTTTGTGAAGGTTTATGAGAGAATACAGTCTTTTCAATCTTTTTCTTTCCTTGGTCGGTTTTCTCCTTTCTTTCTTTCTTTCTTTCTTTCTTTCTCTCTCTCTCTCTCTCTCTCTCTTTCTTCCTTTCTTTCTTTCTTTCTATCTATGTATGTATCTATCAATCCCAGTATGTTCTTAGTTATCTCTGAATCTATCTGGGTGTATTGTTCCTCTCAAAATTGCAGACTGCACCTTGATAGTTTCTATGGCAATCTTTCACTCCCTGTATCCGTGGGACTTACTAACTCATCTGCCCTTTTAATAACCTTCACATAATGTTGAACAAAACTCTTCAATCAACATAGCCCAGTGGATAAAGTCGTGCAAGAATATTAAGTTCAATCCTGGTATATATCTTTACATCAGTGGAAGAGTGATTCTTGCCTTTTTCAAGGACCATAATGCTAATTGAACACAATGTGTCTCAGCTGGAAATCAATATCACTTTATTAAATTTGGTTCCCCATCGACAACCTAGCATCACATCACATTTTTCGATTCTAGTAGATTGCTAAAAAGGTCCAAATTTTTAAAAGAATTTTAAAAAAAAACAAGCGTGAACAATGCCAGACACAAAGTGAAAAATCAATTTTTTAAAACTCACAAAGCAATTCAGCCCTCAAGGTAAGGTGGGGTTCAGAAAAAAATTCGTTTCTTCTAGACATAATATGGAATAAATATTTAAACATCAAGCTTTTTAGCTCCGTTGGGAGACCTGTGCACGCAACTGATAGATAAATGGACTGAGACGAACAGACACTCTGAGGCAGATTCACTTGAATACTGAAAAAACCTGTGTCGATAGTTTTGGTGACAGTCTAGTTTAGCGGTCTCTAATATGCAAAAGAGAGATGAATATTGCAGTATATTGCATATAATGATATGTTTCAACTCAAAATCGGAGACAATTTCCCATCAGTAGGATCTTTAAAAGGTAACGCAAAGTGTTTGGTTCTAGACCCACGTACACGCACACACATACACACACACACACACACACACACACACACACACAAATACATTCGAGATGTGACCATGAAGGAACTGACCTCTTGAAACATCAATGTGACATTGTACTGTCACTGACTGGACTGTTATTCAGCAGTGAATTTTTGAAAATGCATCAAGCTACGTTAGATATTTTTTTCAGGCAGGTATCCCAAAAATGCACACGTGTGTAGAGTACTTCGAATTTTTTTCTAGATAATTTATAAAGAGCAAAGTGTTTTTCTTGCATTTGCTGAAAGATGGGAAAATGTCGAAAAAGCCAAAGAGGACTCTAAACTTCAAGCCAGCCTGCTCTCTCGATGAGAACCCAACCGACTTGTTCTGACGGACGCAGGACAAAACACGTTGTTTTCCATTGTTGGAAAAGCTCAAGTGATCCAAACTAGGATTGGACGAAGGACAAAACACCAGAACAGAAATTCTGGATCAACTGGAGGAATGCATTCAACATATAATATGCAGAATACTTGCAAAAGTTTATACAAAAGCCATTTGTTCGCTGGTTTGTTGGTTTATCTGTAAGTCACGAGGAAAGATGAGGTTCATATTATCATATCCATGGAGCATTTTTCCCTAAAAGCTTCGTGAAATGGTATATAAAGGATGGGACGAAGAAAGACTGGCAATAAAGCTGTCTTTCCACCTCCCCAATTAACAACACGCGTATCACTTGGCTTAGATTAATATCCCTGCCCCTTATTGCCACTAAGCAAAATGTCTGCACAGTTTCTATAGGTGTTGTAGAAAAATTCTCTATTTGCATATAATACAATCTGAAATGTTAACCTTTAGTTTTTATATCGAATTTCCTGCATTACACACAAGTAAATACAGTAATTGTGTAAGTAAAATATCGTTTTGATTTCTATCTTTACAGGTTGTATGGATGGATAACAAACTCTCGTTGCTGACCCTCGAGAATCGTCGAGTAATTGACGATGTACGAGTCAGTGTCGAACGGCCGTACGTGGCCAATTGGAATTTGCATATACGTGAAGTAACATCAGATGATCAAGGATTATACATGTGTCAGATAAATACCGACCCAGTCAAAATTAAACAGGTCGTGTTGTATGTGCAAGGTAAGACAAATACTTCTTTACATTGGCTAGCTAATGATTGTGAAAACTCTCTCTCTCTTTCTTTCTCTCTCTCTCTCTCTCTCTCTCTCTCTCTCTCTCTCTCTCTCTGTCTTTATTGACAGAGTATTTGTTAAATAACGCAACATATAAAAAAGCAGATAATAATTCAAAAGGGGATCGTCAGTTGCGTCCAATGAATTTACTGTCAGCGAATTGCATGATATATTTAGGTGTGCATTCAGTTAAGTGTATCATGCAATTAACTTAAATTTGAAGAGACAACTGACAATTTTTTCCCAAACTCTCCATTCAAAAGTTATTACTCTTTTCAAATGTCACGTTACTTCATGTACATCCTATACAAGCACCATGCTATTCTAGGACATAGATCATTATGGTTCTGCAAAACTGTTTTTCATTTGTTGCTTTATAACTTTTATAACATTGAATTTGTCTTTACGTTACTCGTTTTGTATCTAATTGTCAAATAGGTCCAGTGTTATGACGTTGTATATCCTTACTGTGATGCCATATTTCAAAAAGACGCTTGATGATGGTCTGGTGACACTTGCTGCGTTTGGTAGTCCTTACCGATTGATGAATCGGTTCAAAAAAGTTTCAAACCATTCACTATTATCTGTGATCTGTTCAATGCTGTGATTGTTTTTCAGATGGGTATCGTGGAGTGGGTTCCATCTCGTAGTGATTGTCTGTTGCTTTATAGAGTTCTTCCATCTTTTAGGGGTTTTTTTTTTTGTTTATAATCATTCTCCTCATTCACACTGAAGTGGTACGGGGCAGCTGCTCAAGTCGCCGACTATCCGACCATGGAACATGCGCTGGTTTACACACTGTCAGTAGCAGATGAACCCTGACTTGATTTGAGAAAAAAATACCGTCGTAAAAAGGGATTAAAGTTTGGGTATCGAGTTTGGCTTCTGCCAAGGAAAAAATTCCTTCGCTAGCAGGAAGAAAAAATAATCAGCAAAGAAAAATCCTGGTAGTGTTTACAAAAAATCAATAGATTATAAAAGTCACCGTAAATACTTTTTTTCTTCTCCTTACATCCCCTTTTCTCTACGAATTGAAATATGGACCCTTTTTCACAGATAAGAAGAAAAACTTATAAATTCAAACAAGATATGTTAGTATTTTCCAACAGTTTATCAAACAACTGAGCCCATTCTTTTTGTTGATTTTGTTAATCCAACAACGTTTAGGCCAATCCATTCTCTAGCCCCTTAAAGAAGGAAGCAGGACCGAACCACAACGGCACAAAAAATCCCAGGGGCGCACTCTGAACTGAAAATAATATTTGTCGGAATGCAACCAGGAGAACAAATCTCAAGGCTGCATGAAACAATTGCGCAAATGTCAAGTATCGTTTGAGGTACAGTAAACACTTGCACAAATTTCAAGTATTGTTTAGGGTACATGAAACACTTGCACAAATAGTAAGTATCGTTCAGGGTACATGAAACAGTTGTGCAAATGTCAAATATCATTTATGGTACATTAAACAATTGTGCAAATGTTAACGGTACACGGAACACTTGTGCTGGTCAATGAAGGATGCCTTAATAATGAACATAAAACGCCTCAGGAGAGTTAGAAAACCTAAAGACGTGCTATGCATTGAATCAGTGATAGACTCATGTGGATTTTTAAGTGTATGGCTTTCGCTGCTGAACAGAGGGAATCAACGGAAAATCATCTGCAAAATATGTTAAAACAGTACCCGGCTACGGCAGTAGGCTATTAGTTTTACTTAAAAAAAACAACTGATCATTATGACCACGTGGTAGCGTGTTAGCTTCTTGTTCGGTAGGTAGAGAGTTTAATCTATGGTCTGGTTATATCGAATACTTTTAAATTGTAAACATGGGAGCCTGTACGACACACAATAAGGGACGAGTGCTGTACTGTGTTACGTGACTGGATTAATGAAAAAGAAACACAGTCACTATCTTGATATACGTATAGACATAGACTGAACAGCAGATACGGGAGTAACTTCCAAATAATCATATTAGGTGAGGTTATAAGAGTCCTTCTGTGAGGTAATATTGAGAGAGTTACCCAATTATTAGAAATAACTTCGGAAACAGTTATAGTAGGAAAGGTTGTAATTGTCTCTCCTTGAGGTAATAATTACAAAGCTACTCAATTAATAAAAGTAACTTCTGAAACAATTGTTGTAAGAATGTTTAAAGGTGTCTTTCCTTATGGTAATAATTACAAAGCTATTCAATTAATAGAAATAACTTCTGAAATAATAACAGTAAGGAAGATTTTAAGAGCCTTTCCTTAGGGTAATAATTACAAAGCTACTCAATAGAAATAACTTCTGAAATAATAACAGTAAGAAAGGTTGTAGATGTCTTTCCTTGAGGTGATCATTACAAAGCTACCTAATTAATAGAAGTGACTTCTGAAATAATAACAGTAAGAAAGGTTGTAGATGTCTTTCCTTGAGGTGATCATTAGAAAGCTACCTAATTAATAGAAGTGACTTCTGAAATAATAATAGTAAGAAAGGTTGTAGATGTCTTTCCTTGAGGTGATCATTAGAAAGCTACCTAATTAATAGAAGTGACTTCTGAAATAATAACAGTAAGAAAGGTTGTAGATGTCTTTCCTTGAGGTGATCATTAGAAAGCTACCTAATTAATAGAAGTGACTTCTGAAATAATAATAGTAAGAAAGGTTGTAGATGTCTTTCCTTGAGGTGATCATTAGAAAGCTACCTAATTAATAGAAGTGACTTCTGAAATATTAATAGTAAGAAAGGTTGTAGATGTCTTTCCTTGAGGTGATCATTAGAAAGCTACCTAATTAATAGAAGTGACTTCTGAAATAATAGCAGTAAGAAAGGTTGTAGATGTCTTTCCTTGAGGTGATCATTAGAAAGCTACCTAATTAATAGAAGTGACTTCTGAAATAATAATAGTAAGAAAGGTTGTAGATGTCTTTCCTTGAGGTGATCATTAGAAAGCTACCTAATTAATAGAAGTGACTTCTGAGATAATAATAGTAAGAAAGGTTGTAGATGTCTTTCCTTGAGGTGATCATTAGAAAGCTACCTAATTAATAGAAGTGACTTCTGAAATAATAATAGTAAGAAAGGTTGTAGATGTCTTTCCTTGAGGTGATCATTAGAAAGCTACCTAATTAATAGAAGTGACTTCTGAAATAATAATAGTAAGAAAGGTTGTAGATGTCTTTCCTTGAGGTGATCATTAGAAAGCTACCTAATTAATAGAAGTGACTTCTGAAATAATAATAGTAAGAAAGGTTGTAGATGTCTTTCCTTGAGGTGATAATTAGAAAGCTACCTAATTAATAGAAGTGACTTCTGAAATAATAATAGTAAGAAAGGTTGTAGATGTCTTTCCTTGAGGTGATCATTAGAAAGCTACCTAATTAATAGAAGTGACTTCTGAAATAATAATAGTAAGAAAGGTTGTAGATGTCTTTCCTTGAGGTGATAATTAGAAAGCTACCTAATTAATAGAAGTGACTTCTGAAATAATAATAGTAAGAAAGGTTGTAGATGTCTTTCCTTGAGGTGATCATTAGAAAGCTAACTAATTAATAGAAGTGACTTCTGAAATAATAATAGTAAGAAAGGTTGTAGATGTCTTTCCTTGAGGTGATCATTAGAAAGCTACCTAATTAATAGAAGTGACTTCTGAAATAATAATAGTAAGAAAGGTTGTAGATGTCTTTCCTTGAGGTGATCATTAGAAAGCTAACTAATTAATAGAAGTGACTTCTGAAATAATAATAGTAAGAAAGGTTGTAGATGTCTTTCCTTGAGGTGATAATTAGAAAGCTACCTAATTAATAGAAGTGACTTCTGAAATAATAATAGTAAGAAAGGTTGTAGATGTCTTTCCTTGAGGTGATCATTAGAAAGCTACCTAATTAATAGAAGTGACTTCTGAAATAATAATAGTAAGAAAGGTTGTAGATGTCTTTCCTTGAGGTGATCATTAGAAAGCTACCTAATTAATAGAAGTGACTTCTGAGATAATAATAGTAAGAAAGGTTGTAGATGTCTCTCCTTGAGGTGATCATTAGAAAGCTACCTAATTAATAGAAGTGACTTCTGAAATAATAATAGTAAGAAAGGTTGTAGATGTCTTTCCTTGAGGTGATCATTAGAAAGCTACCTAATTAATAGAAGTGACTTCTGAAATAATAATAGTAAGAAAGGTTGTAGATGTCTTTCCTTGAGGTGATCATTAGAAAGCTACCTAATTAATAGAAGTGACTTCTGAGATAATAATAGTAAGAAAGGTTGTAGATGTCTTTCCTTGAGGTGATCATTAGAAAGCTACCTAATTAATAGAAGTGACTTCTGAAATAATAATAGTAAGAAAGGTTGTAGATGTCTTTCCTTGAGGTGATCATTAGAAAGCTACCTAATTAATAGAAGTGACTTCTGAAATAATAATAGTAAGAAAGGTTGTAGATGTCTTTCCTTGAGGTGATCATTAGAAAGCTACCTAATTAATAGAAGTGACTTCTGAAATAATAATAGTAAGAAAGGTTGTAGATGTCTTTCCTTGAGGTGATCATTAGAAAGCTACCTAATTAATAGAAGTGACTTCTGAAATAATAATAGTAAGAAAGGTTGTAGATGTCTTTCCTTGAGGTGATCATTAGAAAGCTACCTAATTAATAGAAGTGACTTCTGAGATAATAATAGTAAGAAAGGTTGTAGATGTCTCTCCTTGAGGTGATCATTAGAAAGCTACCTAATTAATAGAAGTGACTTCTGAAATAATAATAGTAAGAAAGGTTGTAGATGTCTTTCCTTGAGGTGATCATTAGAAAGCTAACTAATTAATAGAAGTGACTTCTGAAATAATAATAGTAAGAAAGGTTGTAGATGTCTTTCCTTGAGGTGATAATTAGAAAGCTACCTAATTAATAGAAGTGACTTCTGAAATAATAATAGTAAGAAAAGTTATAGGTGTCCTCTTTTGTGGTAATAATTAGAAAGCTACTCAATAATTAGAAATAACAAATGAAATATTAATAGTAAGAAAGATTGTAGGTGTCTTTTCGTAAGGGAATAATTAGAAAACTACTCAATTAATAGAAATAACTTCGGAAATGATAATAGTAAGAAAGGTTACGTCTTTCCTTGAGGTAATAATTAGAAAGCCACACAATTAATGAAAATAACATCTGAAATAATAATAGTAAGAGAGTTTATAGGTGTCTTCCTGTGAGCAAATAATTAGAAAGCTACTCAATTAATAGTAAATGCAAGACGTCACCCAATACAAGAATCAAGAAACATTTCAAACATAGACTTTAATTAAAGTTCATCAGTCTCTTCGAATTGATGAGTCGTTGTTTTCATTTTGTAGTTTAGGAATTTAATATGTAAATAATAGGAATCATAAGTCCTGCATATTACAACGTACATATCTTTGGGAGATTTTTCTAGCCGATGAGTTTAGCATCTCAGAGAAGTAAACTTTCATTCCAGTATAATTTCACTTTTGAATTATAGTTAGAGGTATTTTGATAAGCAACCCTTCCTTTAAAGTACCTCGGGTCTCATGTTACGATTATTTTACCTCATTTACATAAGGCTTCATTTCCTTATAACTTAGGCTTGCTCTGATTATGTTTATGGAGAAGACTTACTGTCTACAAAATCATTAAGTGGAAATTCATACAGTAGTTATGATTTAAAACATTGATAAGTTTTTTACTTTTGATGATTTTTACAAAATGTCTTCAACAAATGAAATATATACACACGTGGAATTTGATAAATCTATGTACAAAAAGGTTGTTTCTTCCAAATGACTATCTTTTCCAACTTAAAATAATGCTCGCTCTGTTAATAACACTTTGTCTAACGTTTCGAACGATATCCGCTTCTCATTACGATTTTCAGTATTGCAAACTGAACGTAATCTCCCTGTTTATGGATGATCACTGACGGTGCCAAATTCTTGAACATGCAAAAAAAATACGATAACTAATGGACTCAAATGGCGGTGTCCACACGTTCAAATCATGGAAATATTCTCCCTGATTATACAAAGTAAAATTTTATTAATTCAATTCGTTGTTATGTACTAGTCCATGATGAGTTCCGAAGGGTTCTTTTATATCTCTGAAATGAGGGAAAACAGAAATATTAAAAAAAAAGAAGATTATGACACTTTATATCCTTTCACAACTTTTGTTCCAACCTCTGCTTAAATGGCTCAAAACGACCTTTTTGTCTATTGCGAATTTTTTACAACGGTAGCAGACGAAAAAGATAACGAGTGAGAAGGACTACAAAATCTGTGTAATATCTTCCAAGATAAATACAGGCACCCTGTGCAGGTCAGGACGCCAGATTCGATATTAAAACAAAGAAAATAAATATGCTGTCCAGTTAACCACTGATTGAAACTAATGGAGAAATAAAGTGTATGTGGTGCCAATAGTAACAGGAGCACTGAGATCAGAATTTGTACAATAAGTAAGACTGATTGGCAAAAAAATGGAATGATTGAGTAAATAAGTGAATACCTTGAATAGTGCAGTTTTGATTTGCGTTTTGATGTTGTATGCTTAATGCATTGGAACACAAATTGATGTTACTAAGTATAAAAACTTTAAACTTTGATAAGAGATATTATGAACAGTGCGGAAAATCTTGCAAGGCATTGACCACATAAATGAAGGTAAATGTAAATCTAACTTAGGATTCCTGTAGAGCATGTCATGCGGTATATATCTTGCTACTTCACAATTTTCTTCCTGATTTTCAGTAGGTTTTTTTTCTAATCTTATAATGATTCGCCAAATGTCGTCCCGTCTGTTTATCTGTGACAGTCCACGATAAAAACTATCCAGTATAACCCATACTATTTTCTGTAAGCATTTGTGTAAGCCCTAAGCAGGTTTCCATCCGACCCAGTCAATGTTTGATGGATTCACAAAAGAAAATATATATTGAAACGGACACAATTCAACAGACTGATGGCTTTTCCAGCCAGTATCAAAGATTTCTTTTTGAGAGGGTAAGAGACTGACACTCTCTGTCTCTGTCTCTGTCTCTCTCTTTCTCTCTCTCTCTCAAATCATCTGACAATTTTTCTTACAATCTGAGAATTCTCACTCTTTTTCTCCCACTCTTTATAAAAGTATAAGAGCTGTGTTACTTTATTTCTCTTTCGCTTTCATTGACGACTTCTGTCTTATATAAGAGTCTTTCTTTAATAAAAGTTGTATTTAAGTGTATTGAAAAAAATACGAGATTATTAGAAACAGTCTCAGTTAATGAGAATATTTGCCCCCCCCCACCAATTTTTTTCTGAAATGATTAAACGAATACACAGAACAAAACAACTTATGTTTATCTTATAAGTTCCTATCTTAATAATGATCTATAAAATTGCCTAAATATATTCTTCATTCCGATCTGCGATAATAATTCATATTCTTTCAGCTGAAGGGAAGCCAAACAGAGTTCAGCTGCGGTAAAGAGCAATAATAATTGAGATGAAAGTAATTAGTAGAAAAAAAGATAATAATTATTACGATAGAATTTAAATTTATGTATTAAATTCAATTTTCCTCTCAGTAGTTCTCTTTTTTTGATTAAATGTTTTCTGATTTTGATCAATGTATCTTTCTATCTTATTCATTCTTCCTTCGGAACATAAATTTAACGTGTCTGTTAGGCTGGGTATCTAGACTAGTAAAATGATTTTTTTAAGTCCTGAATTCGCTTACAGGAATATCAGACTCTCCTGATATCATTCAAAGAGCCCACGTTTCACTGAAAACAAGTGAAAGTATCACAGGATAATATCTGCTTGGAAAAGCAGGCGATCGGACGTGCAAAAGTCGACAGTGAACCGCCTGTGCTGGGTTGCATGTAGGTATGGCCCTGAGGTGAGATCTTGTTTGGAGCAGAATTTGGGACCAAAAACTCAAATAAGCTGCAGATTTTATATTGAACTCGAACTGATTCTCCCAGTTCGGTAAAAACAAATTGCATCAGTTGGAAGTGAAATCTGCGTTGGGTACGATTTATATATATATATATATATATATATATATATATATATATATATATATATATATATAGAGAGAGAGAGAGAGAGAGAGAGAGAGAGAGAGAGAGAGAGTTCATAAAGGGACATATATGAATAGATTGAGATAGATGTATAGATAGATAGATTGTTAGATTGATAAGCAGATGGATATATACATAAATATGCGCATAATAGACGGGTATGAACAGACTGAAAGAAATAGATAGATAGATTATGGATAAATAGACCCTAATAGATAGATGATTACAAACAAATGATGAAAGATCTATTTATAAATTCAAATGATGGCATCAAAATACAGCATTCCCCAGCGTGAGATAACGATCAGTTTTTGCATTCTTCGTATCTTATATCGTGACTTAGTAGAAAAATCGTAGGAAAAAATGATCAAGACGTCCAAATATTCAGGAGGGTCACCTTACTTTTTCAAAGCAGGAGTAGACACATCTGGCTTCTAACTAAATGAAAAGCCATCACGTAGCCATCTGTATTGGTAACATGCCGTGTTGAGGGTGATCAAATTAAAGGTTGGAAAAAGTGGTGACTAATCAATGAGTTCCTTCACACGGTCACTATTAGATGAATAAAAAAAGAGAGAGAAATTGCAAAAAAAAAAAACAGGTGTGAACTCTGCTACACACAGATTATTGGACCAATTCAGAATAAACTTACATCATAAATTGAACCAATCTTGAAACGTGAAAGAAAATTCCATAAAATCCAAAAGATTACAGAAGATAATAAGAAGTGAATGTTTAAATTTCCAGCCTTCTAGCTCAACAGTTAGGATCAGTACGCATGACTTATACTGACCAATGTGCCATATCAACGTATCAATTGGATATACCTATGATGACTTATGCTGATAGTTTTGTTTGATGTTTACTAATATATCCCCCAACAAGAAAAATGGCGTTTGGAATCCAAAAGCAATGAATGCATTTCTGAAATAATGGATTTCCTTTCTTCCATTTTAGTATTCTACTGGTTGTATTTTTGTTTTTCTGTTTTATTCCTAATTTATCATGATGAACCCTTCGGCCATTTTGTATTTTCAAAATTTTTTAAATGACTTATCTTTAATAATTGTTAAAGTAAATTCAGGCGTGATACATTTTTCTATAATTGTCTGACTATTTTGCCATCTCATCGAAAAGGACACCATATATGATTATACACATTGCATTTCATTTACATGGATAACAGAGATTTGCATTGCAACGAATTTGCAGAATTGCATTCTGTTGACCACGGGGATATTATTTTATTTTCTGTTTTATTTCTATTATTTCTTTTGTATTACTAATCAAACCCAGCATTTTTACTACGTCAACATAACATGGAATTCTAATTCACGACGTGATCTTGTGGTAACATAATGATGATATAAATGGAGTTGCCTCAGTTAGCATTACATACGACAATCAAATAAATGCAGATTGTGAATTATATTTGGAGATACATGAAATTAACCATTGTGTGTTGTGAAGATTATTCCTAGCTGACTATAATGGAATCAGAGTGAGGATATAACATTTTAGATTTTTTTTTAGTAGGCATTAAATAGATTCTCACAATAGAAGAATTTGCGAATGTATCGCTTGTTAATATTTAAACTTTTTTAATCTCAGAATTATAAAATTTGTCATCTGTGGCAACAAGCAAAGAATCTAGGATCAACATACAAGCAAACTGTTTCACTTACCTAAATGCATATCAAATACCAGTTCCAAAACCGAAGATGATATTATTTAGTTTTGTTTTAATGATTTCATGTTGACTATATCTGGAGACATTTCTGTTATAATTGATGAAATTGCATCCCCGTCTTGTTTATCAGTATTTGATGGAGAGTAGGGATCGATTAGCGTATTCGACCATTATGAACACGAAGGGCATTATTATTATTATTATTATTATTATTATTATTATTATTATTATTATTATTATTATTATTATTATTATTATTATTATTATCATTATTATTATTATTATTATTATCATAATGATAATAATAATCATCATCATCATCACACACTTATCAAATAATTAATGTCTATGACTAAGCACCATAGGTTTCAGATAACTTCAGTCACATTTAGAAAATTTTCAAAGCGTTAATTCAAGTTCGGTTCTGTTTGAACAGGTGATGTTTCTAATTTAATGATAGCCATATTCTTTTTTACTACTGTCCATTTGGGCTTGGGTTCAGGCCTTCCTCAAAAATAATGTTACATGTGATTACTGTTCCGATTATTGGTTCTTTAAGTATTTCTTGTATTAATACTCGCAACCCAAAGAACAGCTCAATATAGAATGGCCATAAGTCTTTATCTTTCCAAAAATGTTCTCTACTTATTTTTCAAATCGTCAATAGTCTTCAGTTTCAGTTTCCATCATTGTTCCAAAGGAAAGAAATTAATTAAAAAAACTCTGACGACGAAGCAGAGAGAGAGAGAGAGCCACGCACATTAATACTTCTCATATTCCTAATCTAGCCAGAAATGAAATGTGGAATCTATACTAATTTCTACTCTGGGATTTTTTACATTTGTTTTTCATTTTTTGTACTTCAGGCATTTTGGCTATTTTCAGCTTCTGTCACCAGATTATTTACATGTGTTAGCAACTATAATGTTGAATATCCACGACTTGCATGTTTACAATGCTCTCATATTTCAACCCTACCTTTCAAAAATGAAAGACACAACCAAAAAGCCAAAAGGGAAATAGGTTTTGAAATAAGCAAGATAACAGATATGCCACCCCAGCCCCAGCAACAGGAAAATACCACAACAGTTGGAATTCTTTTGATTTGTAGACTCTCTGAGAGAAAGTTAGGCTCTCAGAAAACAAGAAAAAAAACTGATTTTGCTCAAAACTGCAATCTTGTCGACACTCTTTCAGGCCATTTTTAAAATGATGAATGTAGTTCATTTCCAACGCAGTTGTGTTTACTGATCATAAATCTAAGTATATCCACTGAAATTGTATACATTTTCTTTCTTTCTCCTTCATATCATTTAATTGATTTCTTTTTCCTTCTCTTTCTCACAACCCCACCTTTTAACAAGATAACAGCTTCCTTCCTTTCGTAAAAACTCTCTATATCTCTCTTAGATAGAGTATTCTCTCTTCCGGTCATTTACATCCTCATAGACGCAGTTAAATAATTTGAATTTAGTCTTGAGAAGATTTTTGCCCTTCATAGAACTGCCAACTTGCATCACAGTTTGAAAAAAACAACAGTTTATCGCCCTCCCCATGTGGAAGACGGGGATTATGCCTGGGGCAAGCACGTATATCTTTCAGAAACTACAGCAGAATGGTTGAGACCCTTTGTTTCACAAAGGAGTCTACAGGAATAAAAAAAACCCTTATCAACCGTATAATAAGGGTTTCATCATTAGTTTGAATGAATTCTTACACCTAAGATCTCTGAGAGGAATTCTATAAGGCAGTGAAAAGCTGTTTTCTTTCCCCTACCCCTGCTCGCACACTGAACACCACCCCACATCATTTATCCATCTTGTTTTAATCTTCTATAACCCTTTTAGCACGCTATACTATATTCGCTCGCCTATAAACACGAATGGACCCATTTTATCAATGGGCATAATTGATTGATTTTGATATTTCGATACACAACTCAACTCATGAAATTCTCGTCCTCTGTCCCTGTCCTTGTGGAACCGGGTACAGTGTAGCGGCTCCAACCCTAACTTTACCCTCTTTCGGAGCTGCTGCTCACGCCTCTGATCCAGCTGGCCGACGCTTGAACAGCCGAACTATATCTTATAGTCATTTTTGAAGCTGTGATTTGCCTAGAGTTAAGAGCCACCAGACACGGTCGAAGAGTGACGACCGTTACAGTGTATAAACATCTGACTTTGGTTTTGAAATAATTAATGTCACAACCAGAGTCTGATTTCGCCTGACCATATGCAAAAATGGATCTCATAGATTGAGTAAGGCCAATGACATTAGGACCGATCCTCCATGAAACAGATCCTACGGAAGTGGATCTAAATCTGTGTTAGAGCTTGATAGTATGCCATAGCTATCTCATGCCACGAAATTGTTTTTGAAATAGTCAAACATATTTTCAACTCTGAGTGTGTCCAGTGCAGTATATTATGTCTACCCGTTTGTGCAATACACTTGTCCATCTAGTGGTTTTATCTCTAGATTTTGTGACTGATTCAAATGAGAGAAAAATGCTGTGTATGATGATAAGATTTCGTTTATTGACTACTGAAATGTTCCCGTCTAATTCATTTCATCTGTACTCTACACCGAAGAGCACAATTATAAGGAAGCAGGATGAAGATCATACGAAGCATATATTCCTATTGTAATGGAGTATAGAGTCGATGTGCTACGTAAGTCAAATGTCTTCCTTGGTGTGCCGTCATACATTGAAGTTTGAGAAGCACTGGCCTACATAAAGTCTCCTTCGACTATGACTTTTTGTCCTGTGTTCAAAACATTGACCACAGTAGGCAACAGTCATCTTCCAAGAGTAAATTTGCTAAATCAGTTAATCTGAAGTAGGGAATATTGCGTTTTACCAATATTCAAACAAACTGAAAGAAGTCGAGGAGAAAGCAAACCCCAGGGTAGGAAAATCCTCAAATTCCAGCTCACTAGATCGAAGATGCTGAGTGTAGATTTTTTAGTAGGATATCAAAATGCTTCTCACATTCGTTCACTGTTCTATCATATAAAACAACCAGTTCTTATCGTCATTATGTCCCTATTGCACATTGATGCAGTTCAGCCGAATTTGCCACAAATTTGACATGATAGCTCATTCGACATAGGATAATGTTTATAGTTAAGTGGTGGTTTCTATCAAGTCTGTAACTATAATGCTAAAACGAACATTCGGTTTCCGTTCAATATATATACGTTTACATACTAGCAGGAAACCGGTTGATAGAGTAGATTTCAATGTGTCTAGACTTTTTTTCATCGCGTTTGGTTCAAAATAAAGCCTATTGACTTCACAGAAGTCTCAAAGTTATCGTAACAACGAAAACAGGAACAACAGAACGTAGTTTAGCATTTCCAAGAACTATTCATTTCCAAAAACACTTTTAGGTGAATTTTTGAAACTTTTTGGCTGATGGAAACTTCCGGTCGACTGTTCCTCCATCTCGAATCTGAGTTAATGTAGAATGTTGTGAAGTCGGGAATAATTTTAATGGTATTCACTTTCAACACTAATCCGACAACAAGCTCTTCGGGGTTAAAGAAAAATAGATTAGTTTGATGTTAGCAACTTGTCAATTTCCGACGCTAATTTTCTGTTCAAGTATTTTTATTTTTTCATTTTGTTTTCGATTTTAGGGGTTTATTTTACTTTTTTCATTTTTCCTCCGCTTCTTCTTAATTCCCATAAGTTAGATATGACTTTTAAGCCGAACTGCGTTACTTTGTATCAGAAAAATATTTGTCTTTTTTTTTATGATTAACATGATTTTTTTTTTCGTTATTATATGATTAAATCTTCTTTCTTGGTTTTCTTTCCCTGGATTTCTTCAATTTTGTCAATTTCTAGTCCGATTTGGAGGCTGAAGTTCACCTTGTTTTTCCATCGTAACAAAAACCATAACAACAAGAAAAATCAATTTTTAATTTATGGGAGTAAACTCATTGTTTGCCTGTCCTATGACGTTAAACCAAAACAAAAATTGAAATAAACGTTTCTCTATCGTGATTTGAAAACACGATATGGTGATCAATAGTCAGTACTCTTACCGACTGAGCCAAACCGATAAGACGTCTTTATTTTCAAAAATTGATGTGATATTCTAGAGAGAAACAAGAGTAGAGTTTGCCCCTGCAGCAACCCTGACTGTTCCTTCTTGATTTCTAGTACTCCTCTCTTCCCTTGATATTTATTTCACCTGCGCTATATCGTGTGACTGTTGCTTGGGATCAAGTGATAGCAAATTAAAATAATGATTACTAAAGCGCCCCCTGCAGATGCTGAAAGATTGTATGGCGCCGATTTTCTAATTCAGAATTTTGAAATTCTATCCTTATCTGAGCTCGGAACTGCCAAGGATACAACCATCTCGACCAGGAAGCCTCTTTTCCTTTTTTTCTTTCTATATTACACTGTTTGTTTTCTTCTTTCTTTATTTTTCCTCTTTTCATTCCATCTTTTTTTTTTCTTCTGTTTCTCCCATTCCAACACAACTCTCTATCTTCCATTCCTTCCCTTCTCATATTCATTCTTTTGCTAATACCACTCCTTTAGATATTTTTGTTTTTTTCTGTTTTTTGTTTATTTTCAACCCCAATCATCCTTTCACTCACTTTTTCATTCCTTTTTCTTTTTCTCTTCTTATAGGTAATCTTCCATTTTGCCATTGTCGTTCATTCCTAGATAAATTGATTTTCTTTCTTTATCTTTGTATTTCTACTTTTTTTTTTTGTTCGCTGTTATTTCTTTTTTTTTTTGGACGCCCTTTTCCCTATCAGTCCCCTTTTCTTTCCTGCCCTTCCCTTCATTTACTCATTCTTTGAGCAATTGTACGCCTTGCCTTATTCCTTTTCCTTCGTTCTTCATTTCTTTCTTCATTTTTGCTGACACATATTTGTGTATTCTTTCTTTCTTTCCTAAATCCAGTCTTGTTTTTTTTCTTCCCAAATACTTTCCCATTTTCTTCTTTTCTTTCCTCCAACAAAAATTAATTCATCCCCATCTTTCAACATCTGGCATTCATTCTTCCTTTTGCCTACATTTTCCTTTCTTTTTCTTTTTCTTTTTTCCTTCTTCCTCCCTTTCTCTTCGTTTCCTTTTTCCTTTTTCTCCTTTTTTTCCTTTTTCTTCTTTCTTTTTTCCTCTTTTTTTTTCTTCCCATTTTCTTCCTTTGCCCTTTCAAGAATTCTTAATTTTCTTTCAACTCACTTCATTTCCTTTGTTTTTCCTCACTTTTTTCATTAGATATCGTCAACCCAAACTGTCATTAACGATTTCGATCATTTTCACATGGTTCAATCTGGCTGGCCATCTATCAATGGTGCACGATGGCTGAATATTTAAAAGTAATTACTCATTACTATGAATAGAAAAAAGATCTTATTTTATCATTTGAAAATTATCACTCAATAAGGAGAGTGTTCAACTTACGATTCAAATCCAAGCTGAATTGGTCTTTTAGATCATGTCTGTTACTGTTCATGCCTGTTTTCTGATAGTTTAGACTTTTTAAGGATCCATGGAAGGCAATCAAAGAAACATATTCATTGATTATCTCTTCTTCCATTTTTTTTAATTGATCACCCCAACGCAACATGTTGCTAAAAGAGGTTGATCAGGTGACAGTTTCTATTGAGTGACTAACCAGACATGTTTTTTTTATATCTTTTCTTTCCTGCTATTTCCTTTATTTACTTATTCTTAATCAATTTTCTTTCTTTCTCACTTTCTTTTCTGTATTTTCTATTCTCCTCTGCCCTTCCCTGCCTCAGCCGTTTCAAAATCCCTCCACTTTGTGATTCAATTCCGTGCCATGATTACCCAATCTCCTTATAATCTCCCATTGTTTCAAAACAAATTCTTCTGTATCGTCCTCTTTTCTTGTCTTTTTGGCTTTCATCTTTGAAATGTTATCATTTTATGATTCTTCTTTTTCCTCTTAACTTTCTCGATGCATCTTCAAATCAACGCCTATCCGAGTATCGACTGATTAATTCTATTCTCGCTAACAACCAAACACTTCGCAAAATCGATAAATCTGCATTCATTGCAAATCAACAACTATATAATGGTCATGTATTGCCAAAACAATCACACGTAGAATCTGGTCCCCTCAAGTCAAAAGCGCAAATTTTCAGATATGCCACAATCAATATCTGATTTAATTCAATCAAAGCAAAGATTATTCAGACTCTTTTTACGATATGAAAACTATTGTGAACGAATAGTACCACTAATTTGAAGAAATTATTTTAAAAATTTTCAATTTTGATACCAGTGTAATCTGAAAATTTGCGCTTTTAGCTCGATTCAATTTGGGGGCCTGAATTCAACATTAGATTTTCTTGTTAACTCCATTGGTCGTTAATGATGATAACGTTTCGAATCAGTATAATGTTTTTGTGGTTTCTCAGTCTATGACATGAACAGATGAAAGAGAAAGGCGCAAGTCTACTGATGATATAGTCACAGCTACTACAACAGACAATGCCGATGCTTATTGTCAATTTTAGCCAACTTTACTTTGCAGAAACATTTCAAAATTACAGTGTAGATACACTGACATAGTTTTAGAAACATAGTTAGCAAAAAAAAGAGCATTTATCAGTGATCGTATTAGACAGAAATAGTACATAACTATCTGTTGTTTTTTATTATTATTATTATTATTATTATCATTATTATTATTATTATTATTATTATTATTATTATTATTAGCCCGGTCAGGATTCTCCACCTGAATGGTAAGCACGTGATTGGCCTAAGATTGCTTGCCATGTTCCCCTTTTTTGGGTCTTTTTGGGTGAGGAGGGTTCTGCCTTTGATCATCCATATTGGTACTCCGCCTTCATTTAGGCAATTCGGAGTTAGTGGGCGGGCTTGTCATGTAGTGTGTTGAATTTCTTTAACCAATATCTGTGGATACCATCAGATCCTGGCGCTCTCCAGATGGCTATTTTTCTGAGAGCATGTCTCAGTGTGGTTTCATTCGATTCTATTGGTTCTGTATTTTCTATGTCTTTGAGTTCTCTTTTCATGTTCTCAAACCATTACAGGGTTTCCTTGAGTCTTTTTGGTTGTCCTCATATGTTATTCCAGGAGTTTTTGGTCTCTGTGGCATCCAGCTTTATTTTCTATTTTCTTTCTCCGTTCAAACTTTCTCTTGTTGTATTGAAATGTGCAATTTCGTGTGTATTAGGCAGCCCTTTGCCTGTATCCCTTCAGCCTTGCCTTATCTGATGTATCTATTCCACTGCCACAGGGATACCTTTTTATATTATCTTGTATTTGTCCCATAGTCTCACAATTGGTCTGTTCATATCTGATACATCTTTCAGTCGTACTTTATCTCTCTGGAGTTGTGAGATCCGTCTTTTTAATCTTTTTCTCCAGTTGGATTTTTCCCTCCTATCATTATTCGGGTTTTATTACTACTACTACTACGACTACTACTACTATTATTATTATTATTATTATTATTATTATTATTATTATTATTATTATTATCATTATTATTCGTTTGTGCAGCGCTGGTGATGGAGTGTCCTCATCTCTCTACAATTCACAAAACTGTAAACATATTGAACACGGGTTTTTCGGCCTTTAAGTGATTCTTTCTAGTTGGTTATCCATCTCCGCCCCCTCTCTCTCTACACACATATATATATATATATATATGTGTGTGTGTGTGTGTGTGTGTGCGCGTGTGTGTGTGTGTGTGTGTGTGTCTGTGCATATGTGTGTATCATGTGTACGGTTAGAGGACTGACATTCAAGCATCATTTTATTTTCTAACTCCCCGAAAATTTATGAGAGGGTTGAATCTACACTGTGAAATTATCTTAAATTAGTTCCTTAGTTTATGGCTGGCACCGTTCACACTTGTTTTTTGAAAATCTGGACTTTTTAATGACCCAATAAAAGGCGAGATAAGTTATTTAATCATCGGCCGGCTCTCTTTCTAACTTTTAACTGATCACCCAAACACGGCAAGCTGCCAAAAGACGTTGACCATGTGATGGTTTTCATTTTGTCACTAACAAGGCTTGTTATTTTTGTTTTGTTTTGTTTTTTTGTTAATGTATGCGTTTCTTCTGATCTGACGTTAATTGTAGTTATCTCGAGGGATCAAGTGATAGCAAGGCTCTTGAAATCATTATTATCGTGTGTGAATTTGCATCATCAAACCAGAGAAATGTAGGTTTTTGGTTGGTTTTTGGTTGGAGTAGCAGCAAGTCTCCTTAAATATCAAAAACCTCTTAAAGTGTCTTTGCAAACACCAACATAACTTTGTTTTGGACAGCTTGAACTCTTCTTCCAACGTAGCATTCTTCAAGTTTCATCTCTAGTAGTTTTTATAACTGCGCATGAGACAATCTGATATTTGTCTCTGTATCATTGATTTTGTCTAATCATATGGGATAATCTACATGAGTTTGAAATTTTTTTTAAATCACTTTTTTAGCATCGATTGCTGTCACTGACTCAGATACACAAATGTTAGTTAACGTCTTAGCAATTTACATGATGTCCAGTTACTTCGCTTGCTCAATGTTGCCAATTTCGATGTTTTTCATCTAAATTCAGATTGTTTTGTTGCGTATAAAAGTCAGAAATTGCTATCTAGTTCATTAATTATCAAATGAATATTTTATTTAATTTATAATTATTGAATAAGGATTAGCTTTAATATATTAGGTAATATTTTGAGGAAATAAATGTTAAAGATTAAAGTTACGTTTGATCGATCAATGATATGCAATATATTCTATAGATCTTAGATTTATATCTGGATAATTTAGATGTTTTAAGATGTTTTTATCATTCAATTCTAGATACAAATTGCAAACAAAAAAGAAGTCGAGCATCTTTTGTCTGCATCGGTTGATAATCGGTGATAAGTAATAAGTGTATCACTGTTCAGACACTATAATGTCTGTTGAATATTGACTCTGAACAAGTCTACAGAATTTACTGATTTTCTTTTCTTTTTTTTTTAAGACTGGAATTCTCCCTCCATTTATTTATTATTTTTTTTTTTGTTTTACTTTTGTCTTCATTTCTTTTCTTCCCAACTTTCATTGTTTTCTTTTCCCTTTCTTTTTTATGTTTCTTTTCTTCTTATTAACCTCTTTCTCTCAATCCTCAATAGCTTTTATTGCTTCCTTTGTTACCTTTTTTCTTTCCTTTTCCTCAGAACTTCATTCTTCTTTTTATTCTTTGTCCTTTGATATCTGCTTTTTTTCACTTAATTTCGTTTTTTTAAGACCATCAACTGGAACTGACAATATTTTCAAAATATGTTTCTTCAGTTTTTAAGTGATTCCATCTGGCTGTTGGTTCATATCACTCCTATAGGCCGCTCCAATGAAGTCAAAAGACTGAAAAATTGAATCTTTACTCCTTGGTTAGTGAAAAAGAGTTTGTTTTTTTAAAACAACCTCCCAAAGGAATTTTATGGGTGTGTATAAAATCATCAAGTAAGTATATCTTAAATTAAAGTTTTATTCATGTCATTGTAGATAGCCAGACAGATAGACTGACCAAATCAAAAAATGAAAAAAAAATCTTATGCGGAGAGATCTAGTTCACAGTTCTGAATCTAATGCAAAGAAAAGAAGCAATTTTCATTTCAATATTATCGGCTGGTTGTTTTGATCTTTAGTCTCCGTACTGTTCGAGGTTGTCGAAAGTAGTGAACTAGTGCTAAACTGAATGGCAGGTCATGAAGTAATCTCAAAGGTCAAGAGGATACAATCTTCAAAACGCAGAGATGCAAAAACAGGAGGTGATAATAATTTGAGATGTGCAGGCTACATCAAAAAACAAAATCACAAAAGATATTTGGAGACTGTAAAATAAATAGCTGAAGCATTGTGGAAAAAGCAACAAATATAACAAAGATTATTTGCAAACCACGTACAGTCGAATACTTCAACGTTTTACAATTTCTGCACACACAGAACACTTGAGCGTTCATTAGTTGTCATGTCGACAAGCAGTTTTATCTATTTTAATCGAACATCTATCACTCTTGAAGTTCAGAGAAAATCATTTCAAAAAGGAAACATTTGATTCTGTAACACTGGCGCCACCAAAATTCATTGGATTCTATCTCCCTAAACTTTCTGAGTGCATTGTATAATTGAAACGACGATGGAAAAATACAAAGATTATTATAACGAGGTTAACAACGCACCTGCTTATCCTTAGAATGATTTTCAACGCTCCCACCGACCCCAAAAGCTTTCCAACCCGCCCAGTTAATTTACAAGCCAAGAATTGAAATATAGTTTATAAAAAATGTCAGCTCTTAATGTAAAGGCGAGGCTACCATTTATTTTCATGAACAATTCTTTGCTGGGATTTGGAATAACAGGTCTTCAAAATGTGCTTGATTTTTCTTCTTAAGAGAGATTGAAGAAAAAATCTAAAGAATTCGCAAAAGGAAAAAAGTTTACTTGAAACAAAAAAATGGTCAAGAAGAGAATGTGTGAATTTATCGATTAATTCTAATCACAGTTGAAGATACAGTTGAAATGTTTGGAACACATTTATGAAGCGAAATTGGTTTGAAGAATTGAACGTTTGCGGGCACATAGAAAACAAAAGGAACAAAGGTAGGCAGTGAATGACTTACTTGAAAAAGATGGATTGCTGAAAGAATTCCTGAAAGCATAGAAGAGCGGCAAGGGAAAGGAACCTGGGAATCTGTGGAGAAACCATGACAGCCTACGTCCTGAAAGGACTCGACACATGAAGTTTAAAGAAGTAATTAGAGTGAGTCAATATTTGATTTTCAGCAAGCTAACTTGAGAGATAAGTTAAACTAAAGATCAATTCACGGCATGCTAAAATACTTTGATCAGATGACCGTTTTTATTGAGTGACAAACCAAATATATCAAGCAAACATGGCTGGCATCTAATTAATGACTCGCTTAGTTGACAGTTTGGATCTTGTTCCTCGTTTTTATAAACATGGCAGACAACTGGCCTAGTTTTTTTTGTTTTTAAAGAAATCAGTATAAACTAGGTCAAAAACTCAGGGTTGGTATTGAAAATTTTCAAAAATCAAATTTCGTTTCCGATCATATTTTTTCTTCGAAATCTTGACTTGTTTCCTCAATTTATACCTCCAGATTATAAGTTAGATTCCAATTTTACCTTTCAGCAAGTTTTTTGCCTTAATGTTAAGATAAGATTTCCAGTTTTGTCTTGTTTTACCCCGGGAAAAATTAAATGAGATGTTTAGCGTCTTGAAGTTATTCATCGATAGTTTTGTTTCTCGGCTGTATTAATTTGTATTAATTTGTTTTACAAGTGAATTCTTCTGTTACACTGTTTCATTGGTTGGATCTAAATTAAAGTATAAATTGCTCTTGATTTTTTTACTCTATAAGATACAGATATTCATATATTTATTTTTTAGATTTATTACTGTTTTTTAATATTAATCATTATTAGGGAGCTGTCATTGAAATATAATACATACTTTTAATTTTAGTCCGTCACTGAGTAAAACTGGAAACCGTAGGTTTGTATCTGTACCCAAAGACTCAAATAACTAGACAAAACCACTGGCGTAACTGGTGGCCCAAACTGCTGACCAAAAAAGAAATAGAAATATAGATGGATGTAAATCAAATGGCATTTAATTTGTTTTCAAATTGATTAAATCCAATTTTAGCCCTTAAAGTGAAAAGTAATCTTCTCCCTAATAGAATTCTCTTGAATTTTCACGACTAAAAGTGAAAGAAAATTGCCCCAAAATTTTGACTGTGGAAAGTGAAAAAGAAAACCCTCGATTTAGATTACTAAAAATGAAAATAAATTCAACTTTATTTTGATCCTCACAAAAGAAATAAATATATTTACCGCTAATTTGACCCCTAAAAGTGAAAAAAATTGTATTTCGACCCTGTAGCAGGGAAAAAACGATCATATCTTGACCCTTAAAAGTGAAAAATTAATCTTCCCCCTCAATTGTTACCCCTGAAAATTAAAAAAATATTTACCCTTGGATTTGAACCCTAATATGAAAAAAATCCCCCCAATTTTAACACTTGGAGATGAAAAAATATTTCCCTCGATTTCGACATGTAAGAGTGGAAAGAATTCCCATGGATATCGACCCCTGAGATTAAGCATGAACTACCCCTCTATTTCGACCCCATAAAGAATAAAAGTTTCTTGTCGTTTTCGATCTTTGAAATTGAGAAAGAAAAGTTATGACTCAATTTTGATCACCGAAAATGAGAACTGAAAATTGCCTCCACGCATCACCCCTGATCTGCAATGTTCTCAACCAAACTAGATCGAAATATGCTTTAATCAAAACAGCACTGTTCAGGATAATATTCTACCTATAAACTTTGTGATATGGGATTTTTTGAAAATGATTTCGTCTCTTCTTGAATGAAGAACACAACGTACGTCATATCTTGATGTTGTAAATTGATTTGAGAAAAAAATGAGAAATTACATCATTGGAATCTAAGAGATCATTTCACCATAATGAATCATCATGTAAATACATCCCCCTTTCGATACCCTCCCAAGAAAAAAATATTCAAAAGGGGGCACAGCGTTAAAAACATTTCAAAGGATTAGATTCATACCCACAACAAATTTATAATTTTTACGTCGAGTAGTGTTACCGGTAGACAAATAGAGAAAGACAGACTTTTGGCGAATTATAATAAAATTGAAGATCGCAGACTTTCTACATATTCCTCTTTATGGATATTTAAGTTGAAAAGATGCGTATCAATGCAATGAATGTGGACAACACAGTGTGAATAGAAGTACTACTACTTTTATTTGTCATCTTAATCATCCCTCAGACATTTTCAAAAGATTTCTTGAAGAGGAAAGACGCCTGATTTAGACATTAAATTTCTTTTTTTTTTAGTTATCTACCTTTCGATACAATTCATTTGCTGAAAAAACTTTTGAAAAATCAATTTGTTTTTTTGGTCCACACCAACATTTGTTATTGATAAACCATCTATTTGTGCCTTGTTGTCCTCATTAAATTGGAAAATGGCTAATAAGATCCGGTTGGAAATAAAATTAGACTACTGATTAAGGAAAAAATTGATTATATTTTATACATCAGTCACCACGAAATTATGAGAAAAAGATGTCAATTTCTATTGATGTATAATAATAATATTCCTCATTCCTTCCTCTGACTAACATATGATTTTTTCGCCTTTAATTCGATCGTAATAGGGGAAATACTCCGTCAAAATTTCATCTTCTCATTTTGGTGATCAATTTTGATGATGTTTTAAAAAATTTGGAAACTGTTGAAGTCAACCCGTTACAAATTGTAAGATTTAAGACTGATCAATCTTCCAATATGATTTCTGAATTTAATAAGTAAATACTGATTCATTTTACGACGAAGAAGACATATGAAAATGAATATTGTAACATTGATGTACCTTAGAAAATAACTGTTTTGTTCACATCTTGAACTCTTCCTTCGAAAAAGATGTTTGAGAAGCCAGGCTTTTCCATTTTTGAAGTCAAGAAAGAAGTTAAATCATTTATTAGAATGATAGATAAGTCACAAAAAATGAATTTCTCTTTCTTGCATCATCAAATTTTGAACATTTAAATTACTTTCAAACTTTCTGTTTTTACCTCATTTTGAAGCAACTGACGTATTCTTTTTTAATTTCTAGAGCTACCATTTGATTTTGATTCACCTATACATTTTCACTGGCAGGAAGTCAAAAGAAATCAAAGAGATTTTAAAACCATCCATTTAATAGCCATGATTGCCCAAGGAATTTACAAATCCATATCAAAAGTAGAGCAAAATATAACTGGAATTTTCAAACAGTTCATGATTATAATCGGAGAATATGATGACATTGAAATCCTATGCAATTTGAAAGATCATCAGGAAAAAAGGTTTTTTATTTGCTCTTATCTGTACGCAAAAGGAATACTACGATCTGTATTCGATTATATCTGTTTCAGACCTAGGGAAATCATGTGAATTAACTGGAATCGCTCGAATGAAAAATCCTCATAGATTTCATTGGCATCTGATGGTCAAAATGGTTCTGTGCAGACTAATTATCCACCAGGAAAACTGTTAAAAATTTGTTCAAATAAATATTCAGTTCATTTTACTCTTAGATTTTGGACACTTCAATTGGATGTAATCAAATTTTGGCTCGAAAACAAAAAAAAAAATCCTACGATGTTTGAAAAATCTCTCAGAATCTTCTCTCTACTAGCGTCATCAAGCTGTTCTGAAAGACTATTCACCCTATCCAGATATCTCTCTTTTGGCAGACGATTGTTGATTTGTTATGGTGTACTAGATTATTGTGTACGTATAACAAAAAGCTGGGTGGATAGAATCATTGAAAAAGTGCAAAAAAATGGGAATGCTGACCCAGCTTATTCAATCATGGGTCAGCTATGGTTGTTCAGAGAGAGAATAACTCACTAACCACACTAGAAAGCAAATGCTATTTTACAGAGATTTTCTAAAATCAAAAAAGGAAGTAAAGGAAATGCTCATATAGTAAGGCCAGTACACAATCCCTTGCAGAAGAATACAGGTCATCCCACAAGCTGAAGCAGATCTGTGCAACCTTCGAAAAACTTTTTAGAATAATTTTTCTCAAAACTAAGTATTCACGTATTCACTTTTGGTTCTATTAGTTCTCACGTCAACACGGATTATAGTATCAAAATTATTTATCATCACGTTTAGATTCGTTGAAAGTGGGGTTAACATATTATATTGCTAGGTTAGGATTAGATTCCAGAACAGAAATACTACCAAACTGGCTTAAATACTGTGTGAAAGAGAAAGTAACACCCATTGTCAAATTAAAGGTAAAAACGCAATCGAGAATTAAAGCTACATTGTGAATTAAGTTCCCTCTTATAAGAAAAACTTTGAATATTCTCTTTCTTGAAACTGACAATCTTCTTCAAGGTCTAATAAATTGAAACCACATGAAATTAAAAAAGTAAAAAGTAAAGTCCTCTACCTGGGGTTTTTGACTCAGCCCACCAATTGTATTCACTTAATTCCTAAACGTTGGTTTATTGTTGCTCTCACAGGTTTCTCTAACGATAGAATTATTTTTGCAAATGTCTGTTGCAGGTAATTTGAGACTTACTGGATTTGAAAATAGCTTTGATTTTCCATAAACACAACTACTCTATTATATGTCGTGCCAACGTTATATCAGCCCTTAGTTTTCTCAATGTCCTCTTACCCCCCAAAAGTGGGATAAGTGAGTAATTCAATGATCAACCCTTTTTCTCATTTTTTAATTGACCAACCTAAACATAACAGGTTGCCAAAAAATGTCTGCAGCATGGCGTTTTCTATTTAGTGACTAACCAGACCTGTATTTATCTTAACCTGACAATGACACATCGCAGTAGAGCATTCAATTAGAATCGGATTCCCTACACAAGCAAACTGGTTTAAAAGTCTAACCTGTTGAGAACCACTCATTATATTCGAAACTCAGGTATGAAACAAATCAACAGTAGTGATGCATGCACTAATTGGTCACTACCATGAGAATGGGACACATTTGAAAAAAAACGGTGAGAACTTCGCGACGGGGTACTCTTTTTCATGTATGAATTGTTTTTTGCATAGTTTATAGCATGTATATACCCATATGTTGTGACATATAGCGTATATGCCGGCTCAAACAGCGACTCTTCAATCTGTACTGCCTCACATTGGAGGATGTACAGAATTAAAACCCCAGTTTGGAGATCGACTTATACATTTACATATACGGTATTCGTATATTTGCTCAAGAATAAATCTTAATTCCACTTTATTTTGTACATCTGGGATATATATATATATATATATATATATATATATATATATATATATATATATATATATATATATATATATATATATATATATATATATATATATATATATATATATATATATATATATATATATATATATATATATAGTGCGTGTGTGTGAACTTATTATATGCATACATGTAGTATTTTTTGCTCTTGGTCAACATGTTTTCCATAAGATTCTTCGAATATCCCGGCTAAGTATATGAATAAACTTGCACGTATTTGCCTACCCCAAGGCAAGTAGCTACATTACATTATATTTATTCAGGTCCATGTACTTTTCAAAGATTATTTATTTTTGCATACGTAATTTCATAAGTTATATATATATATATATATATCATCACTTGAATATAAGTGCGCAGATGGACAAGGCCGCTCCCATTTTGTCTGATGACGACTGCAATTGCACTAAGCTCTCCTACGTCTTACCAGTAAACCAGTCTATTTCAACCCCTAATCTTTAGGTCTGGTCTTTTCATACTACATTTACTGCCTCATGGGCACCAATCGGCAACCATTTTGCTCCATTCGTCGTTATCTCTTCTCACAAAGTGTCTCTCACCATTTTTGTTCATCAATTATTTGTATCGAGTCCTTCATTTTATTTTCCCTGATCTATTATATAATCTATCCTTATTGAGTTATACGTTCCATTGCTTTTTCCATGGATCTTTGAGATTTTAACAACGTTTGGTTAGTTTCCATGATCTATATCCCCAAGTCATAGCTGATATTATAATATATATATATATATATATATATATATATATATATATATATATATATGTTGGAAATATTCAGGAGGAGGAATATTAAAGTCATAACCAAACTGCAAATATCAGTCCATCTATCTGTTTATCTACGTTTTATTTCAATATTTTAAAGCATTAAAGACTCTCATCAAAGATAAATCGACCCCTTAAAAGCTGTAAGGATCAATTTTGTAAATCCATGCAAAAGTAATTCCCTGTTTCACAATCTGTGTAGCAATGGTTAAAACTGACTGTGAACTCACTAGTATCACTATTCCACTGTACCACGTGCACACGTGCATGCACAAGCATACACACACACACACACACGTCTGTGTGTGTTGGTGTGTGTAGTTATCTATTTATGTGTGAGTGTGCCTGTGCCCTTGTGTGTGGAGAGTTATTTCATTTTGATCCTGATATTTCTTTCCCCCACTCTTTCCCCCGTTCCTGAGTCTCCTGTTTCACACGATTTGCCGCTATTCTCGACCCTCAGCAATTTTTGCACTCCCCTCTTCCTCCTCAAACTGCCTCCATGCCTTGCATACTAACACCAAATTGAAAGACTTTTATATGCGATCGTGTGTCGGGGGAGCCATGAAAAGATCGATATGCTCTCCCTAAACACCCTACCCAACCCTCAAGTTTTTTTTATTTCATTTTATCTTTTTTCTTTTTAACCAACTGATTAATCGATATAGGACTTGATTTTTTTCCCTGGTATCATTCGTATGCAATTTTATATATATATATATATATATATATATATATATATATATATATATATATATATATATATATATATATGTATATATATATATATATATGTATATATATATATATATATATATATATATATATATATATATATATATATGTATGTATATATAATGTGTGTGTCATGGCGGAAGTCATGTTTTCACTGTCACCACAACCGAACTCATATCATTATTTCTACCCAAATGCTTTTTCCTTGTCCCGTCTTTCCCCTTCTTTTTCCTTTTACTTATGCTCTTGACTTTCTGGTAAGTTTGCTTCGTTCAATAAAAATATCACGCTTAATACTCTCGTCGACGTAGTCGACACAGTAAAAAAAAATATTAAAATTAAAATGGAGACTGAACAAACGGTTTTCTCACTCATCTCCGACAAACTATAAAGACTACCATCATAGTTAGCCAACTTTAATAGATACTGTGACACTCTTACAGGCAGATATTGAAAAGAAATCTACACATATTCGTAATTTCTCTTGTTGCTGATAGGGTATTACCGCGGACCGTCTTCTGTAACATCCCTTTTTCTCTCCATGGTAAAGGAGACGCTGATTTGCCAACATGCAGAGAAATGAGGAACAAGGCCGGAGAGATCTTTTCTTTGCAGCTGATTTTATTGCTACTACTTTTCAGTTGGAGTTGTTGATGTTGGTTAGTTCCAACTTAAAAGAAGAAGGAGACGGAGACAGGGATGCAGCACTTATATTCTCCACCATGCTGGATGTTTTTTCTTTGAGATTTCCTGCTGTTTCATCCGTTCTACGACCAACGGTTACCGAGCGTTTTGCTAATAAATCTTGCATTTCAATTGATCTTCTAGATTACATTTATTCCCCATTTCCAGAATTTTTACAATGCAAGGTTGAAACATATGCGTGTTCGTGCTCTGGTTAAAGCCAGTACATGGAATACAGATGATAAAAAGTAGGCAGGGCTGACTCATTCCTGTCATTTCACCTGGTAAATATTGAAATCCTTACTAAGTGTTTTGTCAGTATGACTCTTTGCCAGACTATGCTAGAGCCGCCCCTAAAAAGGCAAAATAACGCAATTCCCATGCATTCCTAGAGCATTTCACCTCTGGCGAGGGTATCTTCTTGCTGGCCAACTTGCTCATATAGTGAACGAGACACCTACTAAATGCCTCACTACTGAAGCCTTGTGTCAGACTGATCTAAGGTTAGTAGAGAAAGAATTTAAGAAGATGTCAGTGTTAATTAAGGAAGAAAAGAAGAAAACCATTTTAAATGATCATAGGAAGGAGAAAAGAAAAGGGGAAAGCAATCCGGCTAATTAAGAAATGATTAATTGCTGTTTTCTTTTCAGCGACGAATTACTGCCGGCAACAATTTAATACAAGACTAATTGATAATCGAATATTCAGGGTTTTTTGTTTGTCTTTTGTGTGTGTGTGTGTGTGTGTGTGTGTGTGAGTGTGTGTGTTTTTGTTTGTGTGTATGCGTGCATGTCTGTCTGCATACGTGCATGTGCGTACGTGCTAGGGTTGAAACGAAAAAGTAAAAAAGAAAGTGAAAGTGAAAAAAGAAGAAAAGTCAATGAGAAAGAAAGGATGAAAGGAAAAAGACAAAAAGGGAGTAAGAAGGAAATCACGTTAGAAAATTTAGAAAATTCGGGAAATGGAAATTCTGAAGGTAGAAAAGAAACGAAAAAAAAACGACGGTGGGACGAGAGAGAAAGAGAATGAAAGAGAGATATCAAGGAAGGAAAATAGGAAAGCGAAAATGGAAAGAAAAAAATTTCAAATGAAGATCAAAAAGAAATACAAGTAGAAGGCTAAAGTCACTGCCTAATATATATATATATATATATATATATATATATATATATATATATATATATATATATATCAATAAAAGTCAGGAATACAATATGATGTAATATAATACAATATCCGATGTGTAATGGGTTTAATTCATAAAATGCTCGATACATTCAACATTGAATACCAAGTTATGTTAGAGTATAGTTTGAAATAGAGTATAGTTTGAAATACGATGAAAAGGATTCTTTACACAATCACGTGTATGTTTCTGCCCTGTTTAGGGCTCCCCAGGTGAATAATTCGGTTTGATTTAAATCCTTGTGTAGAACTTTTTTTTTTTGGAGGGAGAGGTGTTTTTCTCCAAGGTGTTGGATCTTCCTCTCATTCTTTTTTTTTTTTTTCATTTCTCTTCGTTTAGCAGTTGGCCATTTCTTCCGTTTTTGTTAAAGTGGAGATACTGTGCTTTTGGGTAAATCATAAGTTAGCAGGATATCGTGTAGGTATATTCCTTACCAGTATGTTGATAAACCATCAGCTCTTTGTGGTATGTTTCCTCTCTGTCAGTATTTTATTTCAACTTAAATCTTTTCCGAATGTTAAGGTTAACTCATACATAACTTCAATTCTTATTTTAGTTATCATAGGTTTGGTCTGTTTTTACGTGTCAGAGATAATTATGGTGATTGGGTTGTTGTTCTTTTAAGAAGCTGGAGGAATGAAATGTTAAAATATGAAATGATAATCATGTTGACAATGATAACTAAGGGAATAAGATAGTTACAGTTATTAATTTTTAGTATACTTATATTATCATCAGTTTCCGATGGTCGTTAGACATACACCTTCCCAAGGATTTCCTAAACCACACTATCGTTGGCGTAACAGAGCCAGTGTTGTCTGGAATTGTCTAGTTCCTCTCCCTATCTTGTATTCTGCTGGCCTCAGTGGTGTAAGTGATCTCTGAGGATCTTGTAACATGACCAGCTCATTGCCATTAGTAGAGATTTACTTTCTCCAGTTTTGTGTCTCCGATTTTGATCGTTATGTTCTCAATTCCGATATGGCTGTTGTTTAAGTCCATATGAAGGCCGATTCTCTGACTTTTTTCATTTTGTTCATCTATCATTAGTTGGAGGTCGTGTTGCTTTTCTGCAAAAAGAGCGATGTTATCTGCAAATCTGACGTTTCTCAGATATTCGCCGTTTATTTTGATTCCCTTATTCTCCCTATGTAGGTTCTGGAAGATCATCTCGAATTAGGGTGTGAAGAATTTGGATGAGCTGTTATCACCTTGCCTTACCCCTTTCTCACGCTGGAAGGACTCAGAGTCTTTTTGTAGCTTGTAGTAGCTATTACTGAATATATGTTGTAGTACTCTGGCGTATACAGGATCTACTACACCTAGAGTGATGGCCTTCATGACCATGGGAATTTCCACAGAGTCAAAAGTCCTATTGAAGTCTATAAATGTCACAGCGAGTGGCATTTTGTATTCTGACGCTTTTCCTTTCAGCTGATTTATTGAATGGAGTTGGTCCATGGTGGAGAGGTTTCTTCTAAAGCCAGCTTTTGGTTTTCATCTTGTGTTTTAGTGATCTGTTTGGTAATGATTTTTGCGAAAAGTTTATATATGCAGTTGAGTTGGATTATAGGTCTGTAGTTGTTGAGGTCTTTTTGGTTCCTTTTTTATATAATCATAGATTGCCATGTCCCAGTCTCCCAGGACTTCATTTCGTTTTTGACATAAGTTGAATAGAATAGCTAGTTTGTTTTTTTTTTTAAGACGATCTTACCAACTTCCTTGAGTAGATCGATGGTGATATTTTCTGGTCCAGGGGCTTTTCTGTTTTTTTTTACTTGTTTGATGACTTGTTTCAACTCTGATGGGGTAACTTCTGGGAAGTCCTCGAATTGATTGCTCGTTTCTTGCATGTCCACCCTGATGTTTTGTAGTCAATATATTCAAGAGTAGAATTTTTAGTAGAATTCTGGGTTGCGTTCAACAATCCTGCCTCTGTCTGTTGTTAGGTCTTGTTCACTTTGAATTTGCTAGGTATTTGTTTCTGCCTTATATTGAGAGCTCTGTTTATAGTTCTGAAGCCCTGACATTTTTCGAGAGTTGTTTTGATGATTGCTATCGTGTACCTTCTTTTGTCTTTTCTTAGTTCCTTTTTGATTGTTTTGATCAGTCCAGTCTCCTCAATTTTTCCCTTGTTGTTGTCGGTGGCTTTGGGTTTCAACAATGTAAGATTTGCTCCTTGGTTTGAATATAGTGGCAGCTTCTATTAAAGAGGTTATCTTATTGTGAAGTTCGCTGAGGTAGGTGTTGGTTTGGTGTCGTTCTCTTTCGAAAGGATTTTATGTCTGTTTTTTATTTAATTCTTGATCTAGATCGGTTGAGCTTTTTTGGTACGTTTTGCAGTTTGGTGTGAAACATTTTCTGCATTCTTTATTGGTGTTTATTCGTATTTTACCTCTTACCATTTTGTGGTCGCTTCCT
>OY735231.1:44769491-44811991 GCA_963457665.1 Thysanoteuthis rhombus | reverse complement strand
ACTTTATAAATGTATGTATATAAGTGTGAATGTGTGTGTGTGTATGTGTGTGTGTGTGTGTTCAAACAAGTTTGTTGAACACAACAGAGTAAGTTTGTTGATTCAATTTTTCCACCAGTTGTTCTTGTAAGTGACTAAGGTGACTCAATGCAGGGATATAAGAATCGTTAAAAAAATCGAAGGGCTATTCATTCAAGCACTCCTGACTATCAATGATCATCATCAAGAATAAAGTGTGAAAAATTGCAGTGTGTTAAATATAGCATCTATGATGACTTTCGGTTTATATCTGCGTATTAAGTCACTTGTTGGTAGCGTCACTTCCGTTTGGAAGTGTAAGAGACATTTTGAAATATCAGCTCTAATATCGGAAGGAATTGTATCGATTATATTCTCACACAGAAAAAGAGGGGACAGAGAGAGAGAGAGAGGGGGGAGACAGAGAGTGTGAGAGAGTGAAACAAAGGGGGATTTTCGTATGAAGGTACACGTATGACTTTATCAACGTAGGCGGCGTATCGGAAGCGTTAGGATCGACAAGCAAGAATATAGAAATGTCTGAAATGGATGTCCGCCTTTCATTATCATCCCACAATACCCTGTTCTGCGGAAACGAGACGAGGTTGACGATGTAAGCACTTTGATTCGATACCGATCAAATGTTTCAATGGGTCATTCGCACTATAACGAATTTTTATGATAAATGTCGTGATTCTCCATTCAAGTTTCGCCCTGAAGAATCGACATTTCTCAAAGACATCAATTATAGAAGATAAAATGCCCTTTATTCCACAAATATGTCGCTACGTCTGTATCAAAGAGAAAAGATCGGAATTGGTTTTCGCTTTTGTGTCTCTGGCGAATACAGCAGTACCTTGGATAGTGCGGTTTTGATTAATGCATGTTTTGATGTAATGCGCTTAAAGCATTGCCGTGCAAATTAATGAAACAGATGATGAATTTTTAAAAAATGCAGTAAATAATAATAATGATAATTATAATAATAACTGGAACAGTTGGGTTTTGAAGAGAGTTGAGAATTTTCAAACGAATTAGCAGTACTAAGCAACGTTTACCAGCACTTCTTTTATCGAGCATACGCATTTTTTCTGTTTAAACATCTGATAAGATTTTCAAGATATTATATTTCATGGTCATCTACATTGATTTACGTATATTTTACATTTATTAGATATTCTGTTGTATCAGTTGATTTTTATGAATAGGATACCGTTTTAATCATGAAACGAATATCTTCTACATTCACCATTCTTGTGCGAGAAAAGAACCCGACATAATACCAAAACACTTACAAAATATGTTTCCATTCATTTTAATTTAATATCTGAGTTTGGCCTATGGTGGTGGTGCCTTGGCGAATATCTTTTACCGTCCCTTTGAAACTCTATGAGGGCGTCGCTCAACTTCATCCTCGTCAATCCTGGGATGTTGTTCTCCCATATCTTTCTTTGATTGTCTCTCCTTCTCCCTTCTCATACTGAGTCTTTGCAAGCCCTGCTGGTGGTGAGATATGTTCGTACCACTTGAATGTACGTTAGGTGGTCTTTGTAGCACCCGATGGCTCACCTGATTTTGTTTTTGCCCCTTCGTTTGTAATATAGATTTTGTGGGGAATGTCATGGATTTTTCGACAACATCTAATCTCTATGGCCTGTATCTTCCTTTGTATATCCACAGCCAAGGTCCACATTTTGCAAACGTATAAAATACCAAGATAACCTTGGAGTGCATATCTGATCTTTGAGCTGAATGAGATGTTCCTGTCCCTCCAGATGCCCCTCAGTATTGTTGCTGCTGTCTTCGACATTATTTTGAGCTTTGATCCCTGGTCTGATACAATTTCTCTTGTGTATTTAAAAATATACTTGGCTGCAAACGGGTTAAAGTAGCTATTGAAGTGATTCGTCAGAGCAATATCTGCATTGTTGCAGTTTATTTCAAAGCGAAATATATTGAGAGAAGTTGCCGTTGATATTTAGTTTGTTCTTGGATTAAACTGAATTTTCGTTCCCATTGATTTATTCTTTCCTTCCGAAGTTTGACATAATCGAAGCATCGTCATTTCTATTTTTTATCCACGGAGGTTATCAATGCACCTGAACATCATTATATATCAACAATTTAACAACAAAGAAGAATTTTTTTCAAATAATTCACTCATTGCGAGTGTTTGCCCCGGGAAATTGCGAGGGGCTAGCAATATTTTAAGGACTACAAATTCGAATATAATATCGTTTAAATTATTAAATAGCAGACATACAGAACCTTCTGTGAGCCAATATCATCAAATCAGAATGGGCACAATAAGCCTCAAATATACTTAAACCCTTGTTGTATATGAATCCTTACATGTTGATAAGCATACATTTTAAGCGTATATATATACAGGGTATATATGTGAGTGTGTGTGTGTGTGTGTGTGTGAGTTTGCCATCGTGCAAACTCTCCAATAAATCAATATATAAAAAGAACGTTCCGCTCGTAAGACGAAACTGTAAGTATGGAAGGTTCTTAGCTCTAACAATAATGCATTAGGATAAGTCCATCAAACAGTAGGTAGATAAAAAAAAAAGTAAAAGATAAGGTTAAGAGGAAGAGTAGGGTGATACTGACGGGTTCCCTGCACTTCGAACACTTTCTTCAATTCGTGTCTTCCTTCTATCATATCCTAAATCCGCTTTTTCTTCATTTCTTCCGAGCGATTGGAGGTACTAGCATCTCTAGCATCGATTGACCTCACTTGCTGACATACTGGAACGTTGGATACGTTCTTCCATCTATATCGCCAATATTGATATTTTTCATAAAACATAGATGTCAGGAACTGCTTTTTATATATCCTTTAATGATATAATATCTTTATTTAGCTTTCAGTAATACAAATATTTTCAAACAAAATATATTTCAATTCATGATAATGATTGATGAAATAAATACATTTCTTTTCTATTCATAAAAAAAATGTGTAATGTGTTCAACATTTTAATGGAATATAATATTTGATATTAGTATAACACTTAATTTATAAATGGAATGATATGCATTTTATATATATATATATATATATATATATATATATATATATATATATATATATATATTGAGTGAGTGAGTGAGTGAGAAAAATAGAGAGAGAAGCAGACAGACAGAGAATCAAGGCTTTTTTTGATGTCTGAAAATATTTTAACCCATTTAAGGCGTAAAATTGGCGACACAGCCACTTGTTTGAACTTCACACAAGAAGGTAAATATTGCATCTGTAGTTTGAAAGTTGTCTTATTTTTTCATTCGGTTGATGGTGAATCATCAGTTTGCTCCAAACGGCGGAGAGAGTTCAAAACAACGTTTTAACGTATCCTTTCCTGACATGGATTTCTGCCCGAGCGTTTATGTCAACGAGATAGCAGGAAAGACAATAGAAAATAAAAATGGAAGTTAGGAGACACAAAGGAGAAAAAGAAGGGCAGATCAAGAATGGGAGTGAAAGGAAGGGGGAAAAAGAGACTAGACGATTACTTGGCAGATTAAGGGATATATATATATATATGTATATATATATATATATATATATATATATATATATTTATATATATATATTTAAATATATATATATATATATATATATATATATATATATATATATATGTATGTATAGGGAGGGCTGAAAGATCAAAACAATTATACCCATAAAATATGTATATACATATATACTTTTCAAATTACGTATGGGAACTTTCAAATGCACAATTATAAATTGCGGCGTAAAATATATGTGTGTGTGTGTGTGTGGTTATATCTGTACAATGTGAACGATGGGAATTGAGAGAGATTCAGGAGTAAAAGGGTATGGTAACTTGATTCATCAAATAGTTAATCCATAAATGGATTGATTGGTGAGGTCAGCATATTTCTGGAGGTATTTCCATCTTCAAAAACGTGTGCTACGTGCGTGTGTATATAGTTCAGTGCTCATATTTTTTCTGTAGAGAAAAAATTATCATCAGATGCTTCGCTTCGGAGGCAAGAATTTGATTCCAATCTTTTAGGGTCATCCTGATGTGTCTATCATCCTGTATGTGATGAAGTCTGTATTTGTCAAATGGCAGGATGTAATATTCGTTGCAGTAGTGTGTTTTGAAGAGCCCATAGGGTGTCTTGGTTGAAGGAAAGTGGTTTAATATTGAGTTGTGTAGATAGGTTGGGGATAGTTCAGACCGCAGGGTGTTGGAGTGTAGGAACTTGGTATGTATTATCCCTACAGGTCATAGAAAGTTTGTTGGCTCTGATTTGTACTGACAGAAAACCACAGAAAAGTTTTAATATGTAGAGGTCTATGTGACTGAAGTATGGATATATATGGGTGTACACATGTTTGAATATATATATGTATATATTTATAAATATGTATGTATATATCTATGTGTATGTACTTGTATTTATCTATATATATGTGTAAAAATATGTGTGTATATATGAATACATATATATGTGTGTGTGTGTGTGTGTGTAAATATACATATGTATGTATGTGTCTCGAATGACAGTGGGCTGGCCCTGGTAGAAAACCGATGGACATCACGACTCAAGACATGGATCCATGATCACATGCACAACCGAAGCGGGATATTAAATCGATAGGCGGGTTAGACAGATTCAGAAAATACTGGTTCCACAACACCCATGATAAAGTTTATCAATGTATATATGTGTATATATATATATATGTTTATGTGCATATGAATGTATTTGTGCTTATGTATATACGTACATATAGATACATATACATGTAAATACCTATACATATGTGTACACGTATATGTAAGTAATATTGATGTATGTATATAAGTATACATATGTATGTGTATATGTATATGCATATACATATAGGTGTATATATATATATATATATATATATATATATGTATATATATATATTTATATTTATGAATATATCTATATATGCATGTATATATGCATGTATATAAATGTATATATGGATATATAAATACATATATGTATATATGTATATATATTTATATATATATATATATTTATGAATATGTACACATATATGTGTTTTTATATATATGTGTGTGTGTGTGTGTATGTATATATATGTATGTACCTATGTATACATATATATGTATAAGTATGCATACGTAAACATATACAAATATATATGTATGTATATATGTTTATATGTGAATGTACATTTATATATATATATATGTGTGTGTGTGTGTGCGTGTGTGTATTTATGTATGTATCTATATTTGTGTACATATAAGTATATATTTACGCATGTATATTTTTTTAATATATGTATGCATATATCTGTATATATATACCTGTGTATATATGTGTGTGTATGTGTCTGTACATCATTTTTGCAGAGAACTCACATGATCTCCAACTAATGCAAGATGAACTAAATTAAAAAAGCCAAAGTGTTTGCCGACACATGAACTTCAGGAAAATAAAAATCCAGTTTTGTTGTCAGGGCTACGAGAGGCCTCTTGCTGAATGTAAGAATATATATATATATATATATAAAACAATAATTAGATAATTGTGTCACTTGGCAGCTGTTCCGTTGTATTATAATTCTTGTGTGTAGGGTTATACTACTTATAATACTTTGCCCACCACTACTTTTTCTGGCCTTATCCGAGATCAAAGTGTAGTATCCGTCCCATGGCTTAGACTGAGGAGTCGGTACTGACACTTTCCTGTCGAATGGGCCGGAGAGGGAGTGTGTGTCAAAGACTGAGAGCGCCGGTGCAAGCATTAGCCAATGAGGTTTCACTGAGACTGCGTTTGCTAAGCGCATTTGGGAGCCTTTGGACTCGTCCTTAGGCTCTCCCATTATTACTTGGCCCTTGGCGGTAACTGCATCGGCTAGAGCCATTTTTGGAAGGGTTGCTCCTATTTCTTCCCACGTTAAGCCCGACCTTGTGTCACATATTGTTGTGGTTGGACAGTGATTAGATAGCAAACCACTACTTTTTCTGGCCCCATCCACAAGATCAAAGTGTAGTAACTGTTCCACGGCATAGACCGAGGAGTTGGTACTGACACTTGCCTGTCGAATGGGCTGGAGAGGTGTGTGTCAAAGACTGGGTGCGCTGGTGCAATGCGTTAGTCAATGGGGTTTTACTGAGGCTACGCACTGCTACGCGCATCGGTGAGCCTGTGGACTCGTCCATTGGGCTCTCCGATTTTTTCTCGGCCCAGCTACAGGGAGTTGGTTTCCCTGGAGCAGCACCGCTCCATTGCACTTGAATAAGCAGGTCCCCTGGTGGACACTTTCATGGCAGAGGTTGCTTTGGCTGCAGAGCAAACCATGGCCGCGTTGGCTGGAGCCATTTTTGGAAGGGTGTCTCCTTCCCCACGTTTAGCTCGACCTTGTGTCAAATTCCGCTGTGGTGGGACAGGAGATAAATAGACCGCGCCCACTACCACCTTTTCTGGCCTCATCCACAAGATCAAAGTGTAGTATCTACTGACAACCTGCCCGTTGAATGGGCGGGAGATTGGGTGTTGTTGATGGTGTCAAGACTGAGTGCGCCGGTTCGGTGTGTCAACCAATGAGGTAATTACTGAGGCTGCCACTGCTACGCGCATTGGAGGCTTTTGGATTCGACCTTGGGCTTTCCTATTATTACACGGCTGCAGGGTGTCAGCTTCCCCGGGGCAACACTGCTAAATTGTACTTAACGGAGCAGGTCCTCAAGTGGATGCTTTCGTGGTGGAGGTTGCTTAGCAAACCAAAGCCGTGTCAGCTGGAGCCATTTTTGGAAGGGTGTTTCCTATTCTTCCCACGTTTAGCCTCGACCTTGTGTCACATTTTGCTGTGGAGGGGCAGTGAATAAACAAAACCCAGAGGCAGCATTGCTCCATTGCACTTAGAGGAGCAGGTCCCAAAGTGGACACTTTTGTGGAGGAGGTTGCTTTAGCTTCTACAGTCGCTTGGAAACCAAAGTCGCGTCGGCTGGCGCTATTTTTCAGGGGTTGCGCCGATTTTCCCCGAGTTAAACCCCGACCTTGAGTCATTTTGCTGTAGTGGGACAGTAAACAAATTGCATATATATATATATATATATATATATATATATATATATATATATATATATATATATACTGTGTCAACTTGAGTTGTATCAACATGATTTCTTACTAGATTCAGCTCAGTCTGACACAAGGCCACCATAGAATGGTACCCACTGAAGATCACACTAATCACAGTAACGATTGTCAGTATAACAAGTTTGTCCTTGTCATCGCTTCACTGATTGTTAAACTATGAATTTTACCGAATCAGAGAATCCAGGAATTTCATGATAACACTTGTTCCACAATCTTACTGTAACTTATCCATCCTACCAGAGATTTTTCCTTATCCCCAGACATATTGACAAAATGTCTTCTCAGTCATATACAAAGTTTGTTCATTCTAAATAAAAGAATCGAGTGAGATGAGGCAAACGCTTAACGCATAATTACTTTACCAGATAGTAGTACAAGCAAAAAAGCAATCATAATATCACGTCATATGAACAAAAACATACACGTACAAACACACATATTTGTATATACACATATACACACACATATCTATATATATATATATATATATATATGTATGAATATGGGAGGATATTTGTACTTATGCGCTTGCATGTATTATATTTATACTTGAATGTGCATGGAAACACGATTTGAAAATTTTGCATCCGTCAAAATTGTTGATTTAAGTATGTGCGTGTATATATCTGCTGATCATCTTTTCACACACATTTATATACATATACATACATATGCATACACACACACACAAACACATCATCATCATCATCATCATCATCAATCTTTCTACGTCCGTTGCTGGACATACACCTTCCCCAGGATTCACCACACTTCTCTATCATGGGCGTTGCAGAGCCAGTACCTTCTGAATTTGTCTAGCCCGTCTTTTGATTTAATGTTCTACCAGGTTCAGTTGTGCATGTGATCACAGGGGATCCATGTTGTGAGTCGTGATGTCCATCAGTTGTCTGCTATTCGTGCAACATGGCCAGCCCACTGTCATTTGAGATTTGTAATGGATTCTATGATGTCCCTGACTCTTGTCTTTTCCCGGATGTACTGTGCTGTCTTATTTTCTCTCCATGTGAGGCCAAGCGTAATTTTCTCGTGTGCACGTTGCATAGTTCTAAATATGCGGATCTGTCTCTTGCTAAGGTTCCATGTTTCAGCTTCATAAGAGACTATGGATGCATTGGTTATACACCCTCCTTTTTACGATTAATGGGATCTGCTTATTTTTTAAGGTTGAGCTTGTTCTGCTCAAGGCTTGCCATCCTAGTGTGATTCTTCGCTTGATTTCTTCTTCTTTTGAGGGTCTCATGGAGATTCGTTGTCCTAGGTAGATCTAGTGATCTACTTTCTCATGTTATGTGTCTTCCATTCTGATCTCAGTGTTTTTATCTCCGATGTGGTTGTTGCACATGATCTTCGTCTAGCTGAAGTTCATGCACAGGCTAACTTCCTTGCTCTCTTCATTTAGTTCATCTATCAGTAGTTGGAGGTCGTCCAGGTTCTCTACAAAAAGGGCAATGTCGTCTGCAAATCTGAGGTTGTCCAGATACTAATCCCTCCACTCTCCCAGTCTAGTCTTCGGAAGATCGTCTCGAGGCAGGCTGTGAGGAGTTTTGGTAAGCTGGTATCACCTTTCTGGAGCTGAAAGGGGTCCGAACGCATTATATATACCAATATATACACATATGTATATACATAAATATAGTAGTTGCCTCAACGTAGCAATGCTGTTACCATGTACTGCAAAGGCCCAAATAACTTTTCATCTCGTTCATTCTCTGTTTAGTTGTCTCTTTCTACATATCAGTTATGTATTGAAAAATGGACAATTATGGTCCGACAAAATGATTATAAATTGCATTCTATTATATAGATACTCATTTGAGATGATCTCCCGTTATTACGTGTGAATAGAATGAAAAATTGAAGAAAATGGGGCTCAATGGTGAAAGCATCGCTACTTTGTAGTGGCTACGCTATTGGTGGCAGGTGTTCTTCCTTCAGCAGCTTTATTTTTTAAATTGTTGTTCAATTCACTTTGTTTAGGCAGAGTGATACATTAATCATGTAATCAGCGGAGATCATCTCCAATAAGTTTCAATATGAAACAATCTAAAATCTTATATATACATGTACATGGATATACATACTTATGTGTTTATATATATAAATATATATATATATATATATATATATATATATATATATATATATATATATATGTACGCATATATTGCTATACATATATACATATATATATGTATATTTGTATATATATATATATATATATATATATATATATATATATTCATCCGTGTATATACATATATATGTATATATACATGTATATGTATATACACAAATACTCACACAGACACACATGCACACACACACACACACACACACACACACACACACACACACATATATATATATATATATATATATATATTATCTTTTGAGCTTTAACCCTTCTAGCGTATCAAACCATATTTAGCCTCCAGTAAACGATGGTTAATAATAAACATCACGTTCTTATGCATATCTCTACTCAATAGTCGAGGTCCTATTGGTTGTCAAGGCCCCGTTGAGAGGCACTGACTGCATCCCCCTGTTAGTATATATATATATATATATATATATATATATATATATATATATATATATATATATATATATATATATATATATATTAATTCTGGTTGACATTAAATGCTCTAGTGGCACTCAGCAGCGTCAATCTCTTATCACTATTTATTGGTTGCTTATTTCCACCATTTCTTTTCGATGCATTATGATTTTCCTGCTTTTTGGGGGATGGGGTTCACACCTTCCCGGAAGAATTTTTTTCTCACTTCAACGACATTGCATTATTTTCTAAAAACAGTCTAGTCGAATGTAAGTCACTTGATTGTGACACAACACAAGGTAAAAATGGATATAAGGTTTCTTCTCAAAATTATTTCATCTCTCCCTCACTCTAAATATTTTGTGAAACTTTTTTCTCATTAGTTCCGAATTTTCTGCATTCGTGCATTTTTGTATACATCTTGTCCATATATATATATGTATATATATATATATATATATGTGTGTGTGTGTGTGTGTGTGTGTGTTTAGGCGAATACATACATAGAGTAAGAGGGAGAGAGAGAGAGAGAGAATTATAAATTGCACAATTATTATTATGTCGAAATTTATCTAAAATTATCTCCTGTTATTACACGGTGAATGTAACATTCAGTCTCGACAACATATATACGATAAACATTTGAAGAAAATGGGGTTGAAAGAATCGGACCGGCGCCAGATAGGTTAGCCAGTTCAACGAAGCGTTGCTCCTACCATTTTGCTGGACTGCAAAGACGCAATTTTCATTTTTTTTTTCATCCATTGCCGTATTTTTTGCTCAACAAAAATAATTATACTATTGAGAAATTGACATATAATCGTACGGATGACTATAAATGCATTGAAATAATTACCGGTGGCTGTTTAACTCTAAGGCAATAGCAATCCTACGTTGAATCAGCATTCATATATGGGTCTGTGTGTGTCTGTGTGCATATGCTGTAAGTACAACCAGCGCACAAGTCTCTGTCACAGTGTTGCATATATAACTCATATATAACTCAGAATTGAATAACAGTTTCTGTATCCGTCGAAATGTTTTGGATGTGTGCATGAAAATGATGGTCCTCCACTAAGGGTCCCCATTGAGAAAAACATTATATTGTTTAAACTATACACACACACACACGCGCGCGCGTGCACGCGCGCAAGCACACACACATTTACATATATTTAATATATGAATTCATATGATGGATAATTTTGGATGAATGGGTAATATATACACGTATAATATCTTAAATATATATACATATGTATGTAAATTATATACAATTTAAAATTCTATATAACATATATTTACCTCTTATGTACATTGTTTGATATATATATATATATATATATATATATATATATATTGTGTTTGAACGTAACGCGTAACATGTGTATATATATGATAGATATATGTGATACATGCATTATACATCTATTTGATGTACATATCATATACATATGAATATATAGGATGTATTCATGATAGATTATATACATTATATATATATATATGTTATCATATATATATTTAATCATCGATGTATATATTATATGTGGAAATATGATGACTAAAAATATATATCTTATATAATACATATGATAATATATATGATTAAACATGATTATATATATACATAATAAATATATATGAATGTATGCAATGTATGTTCTCACATGCATCAATATATATACATATAATATTTTATATGTACGAGTTAAGATCGAGAAATATGATGTATATGTATAAAAATCCTTTATACAATAGATATATATATGATACATATATATGTATTCTCATATATGTAGCCTTCAGTATATATATGTAATAAATATTGAATAGTGTATTGAAAAAAGATATGTGTGCATGCTATATACATGATATATATATATATATATATATATATATATACATATATATATATATATACATATATATATATATATATATATATATATATATATATATATATATATATACGTATATATATATATATATATATGTATGGATATGAATATATATCTATATACACACATGTATATATATATATATATCATATCATATACGTATCAATGTATCATATATCCATATATCATACATCTATACGTACAATTATATATTTAAACACTGGTTCATATATATATATATATATATATATATATATATATATATATATATATATATATATATATATACATACATATATAAATATATATGAAATATATACCAAATAATGTATTTTGAAAAGATATCATTCATATACATATGCTATGTACAAGATATGTATTAATGTGATTTATCATATACGTGTAGTACATACATAAAATTTACTATAGAAATTATATTTTATATACTCATATCCATAGAGAGATCTATAAATAGATAGATACAAATATATATATATATATATATATGTGTGTGTGTGTGTGTGTGTGTGTGTTTGTGTGTGTGTTTTTGTGTGTGTATAGATATTTATATACGTATATATATTTATATACGTATATGCCGGATCTGTAATGTATATTTATCTAGTACATATACATGATATTTGTATAAAATATGATAAATTTTGAATTATAGTTATATGATACAGTATATATACATAAATAAAATATATATCATATACGTATCTCATATACATATAATTCATTTTTATATATACATATGATATCCATATATCATGTTTACGATATGCATATGAAATATATGATAAATAAACGTTATGTATATATGTACATGAACATTATATGTTTATGATATATAAACTTATGATATATGTATGTACAAAATGTATATCTTAAATATATTCATGATATATTTATATGTACAAGTTATATAATATATATACATGATATATATACTAAGTATATGACATATGCATTACATATATACATGATATATCATAAATATATAATAATCTAAATCCGTAAAATGTTTATGACATATATTATACGTGTATATATATATATAATGTTTAAATGACAAAATTTCCAAGTATATATATATATCTATATATTATGAATATAATATATATATATATATATATATATATATATATATATATATATAACTGTATATGCATGTGTACCTTATTTACATATACATATATATATATCTGTGCGTGTGTGTGTGTGTGTGTGTGTGTGTGTGTGTGTTTATATAGGTGCATTTTTGCGTTGGCAAAACTGGACGGGTATAAATGTGTTTGATTGCCAATCTGAAAGTTTTTTTTTAAATTTTTCCCTCTGGTTGTTTAGGCTATGGACCTCAATGGACTTCCATCTTCACTTAATAGTTGAAACTCTTATGCTATCCAAAGAAAAATATCAGCTTGTTTGTCATCATTTTGATTCATTTGTCAAATCATTTGTTATAACCCTCTATCTGGAAACGAATAATCAAATCGTGTAAAAGTTTTTTTGTTTATCAGAGCAGAAATTCCCCAATCACAAAACCTCATTCTAGTTATCGATTGTGAAATTCATTAATTATTACCATCTGCTCTAGTGTTTTGTGTTTCTGTTAACCATTATGTGTGCACAAGTTTTCAGAAAAAACTGCCTGTTTCTAATTAGAACTAAAAGCAACTCAACAAACGGACTTATTACACACACGTAATTGAAAGTATAAATCCAATATACTGAGGCCCCGTCACGCAATAATTCTATCATTTCCCTTTGGAAATTCGGAGCTTTTTCTTTGAGACTGTTAGGACATCTTCTAGCACGTCCGATCTGCATGATTAACCGTCTGTGACAGATATTTGAAACTATTTTGTTTTCTTTGACAACCATAATGTGGAAATTGTATCTCAAACTGTCATCACCTATCACCTGTAAAAGGTCCATGAGAATGTCTACGTACGTAAACATCTTTACACATACGCAGATAAGTATTCTAAATTTGAACTTCAATGAAAAGACAAACAATCTAAACTTTTTGTTCAGTTTTTTAAGTCTTAGAGGGGAAGAAGCTGTCTACAAAAGAAAAATGTGGCTTAATGAAAAGTGGAGGATAGGTGAGGGAAATGTCTCTAAATGGTTCAGACCGAGACGTTGACTTAATCTTGGAGGTGTGCCGCCGCTTTTGTGACAACCAATTTCGGAGTATTAATGTCACTTTTTCTCAAATAGGTTAACAACTTCATAAAAGCCTGAACGAACGCAAAAGAACTATGTTAGGATCAAAAATCGTTTGACAGACTCAAAGACAAAAAGAATGACAGAAGATCAAAGGTTCGACTTTTATTTGCTGTATTTTTTTTTGTTTTTTTTTGTTTATTGCTTGATTTGTTCATTCGGTGCTAGTTCTGCGTGAGTGGGCTAACCTTTGACTGCACAGAAAATGGAATTGGCGAACAGAGTTCAAATTCCAGCCGGAACAGCTTACATTCATTTTACGATAATATCCTCGGGAAAGGCAAAAATCAAACTTCTCCACTCCTCCCACTGCTAAGGGAAATTATCAGGGTACGGTTTTTTGGTTATTAAACGGGCAAGAAAGAAGACGACTCCGAATTTGAACCGAGGAAGTCAAAAGTAAACCAACAATTGATTCATTCGGCAGATGACCAGGGTCTTTTGCGTATCACACTATGTTCCTGGCACCCAATGACATGATGCTGGTAATAGGAAATTAATGTATAATGAAATGTTGGAAATAATCATATTAAGCAGATTATTATAAATGGAGGAAGCGAAAAAAGCTGGCGTGTAACGTGACTGACGTCTTTCGGCAACATACAGTATTGAGGAGTCATCAATTAAAAAGATATAATGGTTGATTAACCCTTGCTTCAAGTTTGGTGATGATGAAAAGTCCGAATTTTCAAGATATAAGCATGGAGACACTAAGGGAAATAAGTTGGACACTAATAAAACAACTTTTTGGCATAAAATTACGCCGTAAATTGAACCTTACTAAAAATCTGTTTGCCGGTCTTTCCCTTAATTAGGATCCACGTTTCAGCTCCATAAGTCACTATCGGGAAAATGCATTTGTTGTATATTCTTCTTTTTAGGATCATTACGATTGTCTGGTTTTTCAGAGTTGAGCTTGCTCTGCCAAAGTTTTGCAATCACAGAGTGAGTCTTTGCTTGATTTCCTCCTCTTTTGAGGATATCATGGAGATTTGTTGTCCTAGGCAGATGTAGTGGTCTATCTTGCCTAGTTTTGCATTTTTGATCTCGACAGTTATGTTCTTATTTTCAATATGATTGTTGCTTATGATTTTTGTTCAACTGAAGTTCATGTCTGGGCCGACCTTTTTTGCTCTCGCATTAGTTGGAGGTCGTGTAGGTTCTCTGCGAAAAGGGCGATGTCGTCTGCAAATCTGAGGTTGCTCAGATATTTGCCGTCTATTTTGATTCTTCTGGTTCCCTGTCCAGGTTTCGGAATATCATCCTGAGGTAGGCTGTATAGAGTTTGGGTGGATTGCTATCACCTTGTCTTACTCCTTTTTGGAGCTCGAACAGTTCAGAGTCCTTCTTTAGCCTGATGAAGGAGTTACTGTGATTGTATGTGTGTTGCAGTACTTTAACATATACAAAGTGTACACCTTGAAGAGTGATAGCCTTCATCACCAGGAGGATTTCTATTGAGTCAAATGCCTTCTTGCAACTGGCATTTTGTATTCTGCTGCTTTCTCTTTCAGCTGATTTATTGAATAGAGATAGTCTATGGCCAAGTTGCTTCTTCTATATCCAGCCTGTTCCCGATTTCATCTCGTGTTTTAGCGATCCGGTTGGTAATGATTTTTGTGAAAAGTTTGTGTATGCAGATGAGTTGGATTATAGATCTGTAGTTGTTGAGGTATTTTCCTTTTTTATGTAGAAACATTGTGATTGCTGTGTTCTAGTCTTTGGGGACTCTGTTAAAATAGAAGTTAAAACACAAACTCTTTTGATGACTTTACTCTGTTAAAACATAAGTTGAATAAAATAGCTAGCATTTTGTTGACGCTCTTACCAACTTTTTTTAGTAGATCGATGGTGATGTTATCCGGTCCAGGGGCTTTTCCTTTTTTGTTTGTTTGATGGCTTGCTTTACCTTCCATGGTGCAACTTCTGGGAAGTCCTTGAAATGTTTGTCAGCGTCTTGGGTATTCTGGTCATGGTTATGCTGTTATGCTGTCCGTGTTTTGAAGAGTAGAATTCCTGGTGAAATTCTTGGGTGCATTCAGCAAAACTGTCTCTGTCTGTTGTTATATCACCTTTTGCTTCGAGTATGCTAGTTAAACTTAGAAGCATGTAACGTGTGCATGAGAGAATTATGCTCAACCTTACATGGACAGAGCACAGTATATCAGGAAGAGAACGGGAGTGCGAGACATCATAAACACTATTAGCAAAACTTAAATGGCAATGGGCAGGCCTTGTTGCAAGAATGAAAGACAACCGATGGACATCATGACTCACAACATGGATCCACAGAGATCACGTGCGAAACTGACGCCGGCAGAATTCAAAATGGAGATATGAACTAGAATAAATTTAGAAAATACAAACTCTGCGGCGCCCATACTAGAGAATTGTGGCAAATCCTGGGGAAGGTCTATGTCCAACGACGGACGTTAAAAGATTGATGATGAAGAATCTATTTTAGGGACAGTTTAAAACACTATAATGTATGTTTGTCCTAAACATGATAATGAGTAAATGTTTAAGGGTTCAGTCATCTAGCTCAATCGTAAAAAAAGTATTGGGAATCTATTTTGGAAGAGGGAGATATTAAGAGACAAGGTGAAAAAAAGAAGAAGAGGTGAGTGAAGGGAAAGGGAAATTAAAACAATAAAGCATTTTCTGCAAATGAAAGACAAACTTTGTCAGAATTCGGATAAATAATACCTTCAGTGCATATGTGCTCTACTCAAAGTAGACGACCACGTGACCTCACATATTCCATTCAGGGAAGACCAAGCAAAAAACGATACAAAAAAATTAGCATAGACAAAAGGAAAAATGTTGCTGTTATTATTAGAAAAGACATACTTTACGATGTAATTGATTTTCATTAAGGCTGTTCCTTCCTCTTTTTTAACTCAATTTTTTTGTCCATTTTACATCATCCTCTCAAGTAAAGAAATCTGGAATGAACCAAAGAAATAAAAAAAAACTACTGTTCTCATTCCATCAACATTTGGCACGGTTTTTGTTCATGTCATCTCTTTTTCTAAGTAATTGTGACTTCCATTCAAAAAACGATTTCTTTGCCGTTTACCGACGTAGAAGCCATTTCGTTTTCTATAAAACAGAGCGTGCATGGACGCGTGAAACTACGTTGTGTGGGGTTTTTGGACAGCATTCTCATCAGAGAAGAAAGAAAGAAAAAGATAGGTCTTGCAAGTCACTCTCTAGAAACTACAACGTGACCAATATCTTTTGATAGCATGGCATGTTGCTGATGGTCAATTAAGATATTGGAAAAATGTCTGATCAATCTGGCCTTTTGGAAGGAAGTGGTCACTGAAATGTTGAATATTATGACAGTTTTTGTTGGCGGTTTCCTAAAGTAGTGAAGGGGAAAGAAAGAGGAAGGTGACAAAACGAGCTAAACTTTTAGTGAAAGAAAGAAAGAAAGAAAGAAAGAATTATAGAGAAAGGGGACGGATAGAGAAAGGGGACGGATAGAGAAATGGGACAGATAGAGAGAATAAGCAAATAAAACAAGTCCAAAAGCAAACAAGGACAAAAACTGTAATAGGACTTATGCATGAATCTCGTTTCGGAGATAGGTACGATTGGAAAGGTCGATGCGATCGCGAGGAATGAACATGCGAAACACAAATGCCCTTTCAAGGGTCCCTGCTTGATGGACGGCCAGTTGAAGCGATAAATAAGCGATGTGTTTGATGTGAGTCCCGAAAGAGTTAGTGAGTATTGCGTCAGATAAGTCAATTAATATGGAGTCCAAATGGTGTAACAATTATTTACGAGCCGATCAGAAAAGGCCGAGCCCCGGACGCCATCTTGCCGGATAATTGTGTTCGGGGCGAATGAAATGAACGACAAGTTCGGAAAATGTTGTGGCTGACGGAGGAATGGAGAAGACAGAGATATGCGTATGAGTGGCCACTTGGGATGCTGGTTGGGTCTGATGGGTGATGGTCCGGTCAATATGTCCGAAATCAACACGGCTGTTTAGCACGCCTCTCCTATCCTATGTGCGAACAAAAAGATCGTGTCTCTTTTATCGCTCAGATAAAAATCTCCCGACATAATGGTGGCATTTACAAATAGCCCCACGACTGATCAAGTGAACTGAAGCTAGTAAATATGTACTGTTATAACTGCACAATAAGTTGGTCCGACGGTTAACTGCACGGGGAATGGAATTGGCTAACTGAATTCAATCTCTAGCTGAAACAATTTGCTTTCACCCCACAGCAATGCTCTTTGGAAAGGCATGAATCCACTTCTCCCACCTATTGGTAAAGTTTGAGCCCTTTAGCTTCGTAAGGTATTCCATCTTGGGCGTCGGACTTGCATCTTGGTCCCGTAGAAGGCTGTAGTTACCACAAACAATGATTGGAGACACAATCATTGCATCATATGTCACGCCATACGAGGACAGCTGAGGTGACGTTGTTGCATTTAATTGGGGATCAGAATATTGCTTACAAGTACAGAAATTCCTAGAAAACATAACAGATGAGACTGAACGGGCAAAGCATAGACATTCAGCGAAGTATAAGATCCCAATCAGAATTCCATAAAGGTTACCAAATCCAGCATGGATCTCAAGGTTCCATAGCACAGAGGCTGGATCGTTATAATACAAACAGTCAGGATCATAGCCCGAATAAAACTTTTATGAATTCAAATGTCACATTTGGAATTAATTTGACGCTATGCAACCCTTTGTTCACTTTTACTGATCCCTGAATAATAATGTTTATTTTATGATCTTCTATGTCTAAAATGCATTGATGAATTTTGTTTTTGTGACCAGGAGAGTGATATTTTTAAATATACTTATCAAATTGGACAACAAGTTGACTTGCATATTTTCAATCATATATAGTCTTATGAGACTAGAGTTAATTTCATCTGGTCACCTTTTACAGCAATTCTTCATTGATTGATTTGTCCACAAGAAATTAGTAACGCTCACCAGGATGACCAACTTAAATTTAGACTTTAGAGCTAGATCTGTAAGAAAAAAGAAACTGAAATAAGCCAAACAGTGCTAATCACAGACGTACCTTGATATAGCACAGTTCCTTATAGCACAATTTGTGATGTAGGATCCCCAATAAGTTGCAAATTATTGTTCACTCGACAAAAAAAAACTGCACATAAAAACATAATCTTATCAGAAGACTCAGTTTATTTGACTGAAAAACTAAATGTCTTCGATTAATGTATGATGACATGGCTTTTTGAACATAATTTTCATTTTTACTTACGTAATTTTCATGAATTATTTCATGAATGTGAAATTTTTTTTATAGAAATGAATAATTCAGATGGATAGGAAATTAACTAAATTAGGAGCTTAGAGATGCATGCAGACTTATAGGAGCTAAATGCATGAAAAAGGTCTAGCCCCAAAAGACCTAAGCTGGCACCCCTGATATCGAGATTATTCAATATCATCGATATAATTATTTTGTTACCCACGGAGTTCATCTGGAATTCAGGGAAGTAGGAAAAGATTTTTAAAAAAATATGGACCCTGCTTGACATTAACTAAAAGGCCGATTTAGCATGGTCTCACATAGCAAATGAGGGGATTTTCGAAAATTTTTGTAGACATATTGAGTAGTAAGTTTTAATATTCTCAGCTCGCTAGCTTCGTTGATGCTGCCAGTAAGCATGATAATAGCAGATAAGCCAGACCAACGTAAAAACAGAAGAAATCCATGTTGACACTTTTGATGACGATATTTAACGGTTCATGCATCTGCAAAGACACACTTTTTCTTCAGCCACCCTTTTTTCCGTCTTGATGTCTTGGTCTAAAACTTGGCATTAACCAATCAATAACTTCTTGCAGAAGAAACAGAGAGGAATTTCGCGCGAAAAGTAATCACAAAGCGAGAAAATCGGCGGCAAAACAGCCATCGTTCGTATTTTTATTCATTTATTTGTGTCAGTCGATTTGTTATTGCGTTTTGTCCATACTTGGTTTTACTCATGTATTTTTGACTGACGAATAGACAGTGATCAAGAATCTACACCAATTTTTAATTTTTTGTCTTTTATGGAGGTAAGTGGTTGGGAATGAGATTTCCAGCTCATTAGAAGTTGAGTTTTCCCTCTTTTATTGAAGGCCCGAATTTGAAATTCATTCAAAAATTACCACCTGTAATTTTAAGTGTCAAACTGTTCTGCTCTCTTTCTCCCCCTCTCTCTTCCTCTTTTTTGTTTTTCGATTCGTTGGGTGGATTTTGTTCCCCACATAATCTGCTATAATCAGCTTCCTTTAAATTCCCCCGGTATTGATCTTCTTCTTCTTCTTCTTCTTCTTCTTCTTCTTCTTCTTCTTCTTCTTCTTCTTCTTCTTCTTCTTCTTCCTCCTCAGTTCCAAATTTGGTATTAGAAACTGTCAACAAAAACAGTTATCCAAGCCGTTGAAGCATATTTTTCGGTTTTTAAGTGAGTCTGGCTGGCCTGCTATCTATATACACTCGTACAGGTTGCATTAATCGTGCAGGGGTTGAAAATTTTGAATATTTACGCATTATATCAAGAATTTGCAATGGAAGTTCATGCTAAATTGATGCCCGTCAGCATGTTTTATTTGATTCAGACTCATTTAGTGACTATTTCCGTACAAAAGGCGAAGTCACTTATTCATCGATCACCCTTTTTTTTCTTATTTTTAATTGATCACCGTCAACGCAATATGCTTCGGAGAGATGTAGGTCGGGTAAAGGTTTCTATTGGGTGAATAATCAGACCTATATTCTCTTTTTGTTTTTTCCTTCGTTTTCCACCTTTCATCTGTATAAATATTCTCTCTGGTCCCCAGTTGATAACGTATTCACCTTTCTCTTCTCCTTCAACACTTTATCTCGAACTTTTCTTTCACAAATCGTCACACATCATGTTTTCTCTCTCACTTTGTCATCATTTTAATTCATTTTTTTCTTTTTCTTCTTTCTTCTTCATGCTGTTTCTCTTTCCAACCTTCTTTCTTTATTTCCGCTTTTTTTCCACGTCTTATCACCAAATTCCATGATCTTTTGTTTTTATTTTTGTTTTCAAATATGCAAATTGTTTTTCATTTTTCTTTTTCGTATCTTATGCATTCTCTTCTTCGTTTTCTTTAACTCTTTCCTTTTGAACAAACAAATCTCGTTCCACCTTCATGCAGTATCTCACTTTTTCACCTTCATATCACTTTTTCTCTATTTTTCCCAGTTTCCTGTCTTTAATCAACCCGACGGCGTTCCACAACAGTCCCGACTACTAATGGACTAAATAGTGTGTCTGTAATTTTCACGCAGTCAGGGGCACAAAGCTACAAATTTTCCATAATAGACTAATTTTAATACGACTACTTAAATTTTTTTCAAGCTGAGCCGTTATTTAAAATCAACCGTACTTCTTTTCTTCTTATGATGAATAACTAACAGAGATTCTTGAATACACCTATAATTCAATATATTTGTATAAGAGAGACACAAATCCAATTACATTCATATGTACATTTATATATATATGTGTTGGTTCAGCTATGCATATTTACATGCGTTTACACGCACGCACACACACATACACATACATACATGTACATACACACACACACACATATATATATCTATTTATTTATCTATTTATTCATATCTATATACATTCATTTTTGTATATATATATATATATATATATATATATATATGATACAAAATGGCTTTAGTGGAAATATTTTGAAGAATATCAAGGTGCATTCTTTCATATAATCCAAATCACGGATGTGTTCAATACATATATATGTGGGGAGGGGGGTATTTAAGTGTACCCTGAGTTACTGTGTTGGTATATAAACAATTAAATTATCAATATTTCGTAGGAAATCAAGTGCATTAGCAAAGGAGAAACTATGTTGAAATTTGAATACTTTCTGTGCAAAATAAACTATTTGTTGATCATTATCTTGCAGCACAAGTAATTCTTTCCTAATTATTTGCATCGCAGAAGTAGCATTGCTCTAAATCTGGGAAATCTTTGAGAAGGGCACATGTGCATTATTTGAATCAATTCAGGAAATGTGTGACCATTTTAAATGGATTCCTCTGCCTTTGCAGAGATGAATCTGGCAGATAATATCTGTGTATGGTTGGACTAAGAATAAGCACTGATTATCTTCCATCTCGGGCTTTATTTGTTTTAGTCGAAATGCTTTATCAACTTGGTTCGAAAGTTGATTTCTGTTTTCACTGTCGTTCTTGCACTCATCATACACTACTGTCGTACACGGTGAGTAAAAAGAAATGATAAAATCCCAAGTATTCCATTCGAGGTATGTGCCTATCGTAAATAACACTGCAAAATGGAACCTCAGCAAAAACAATAACGACAATGAAATCGACTAGAAAAATTGTCTGCATTCATTGGCTATATATATATATATATATATATATATATATATATATATATATATATATATATATATATATATATATCCCTTGCTTTTCGAAAATTCACTTCACAATCCTTTTTTGCAAGAATGTTCACTCAACTAGCAGCCCTTCTTACTTTCCTTAAAACCAAGCCTCCCATCTCTCCGAACAACCCAACCCCCATAGATTGGGGTTCGACACAAGATGATAATAATCTTTTGGTCTGGGAACGCTCAAAAAGATTTCAAAATGAATTAATGGTAATTGCCTTTTCGCTCCCCATCATTTAGGCTTATGAAGTGCTTTATAAGAATCTTCTACCTCTGTGTTGGATGGAAAATCTGGCTATTTACAATAACAATATATGATGTGTCCTTGTAGAAAAAAACACTCATACTTGTGATCTTTTGTAAAGTAATAGGGTTTGTAAAAATTACAAAATCATCCTCTGTAAGTATTGTTTTCTTTTTGTTTCATTTTCATAGAGAAAATGAAATTTTGAATCAAGGATTATCTTTTCTCCTTCAGTCAAACAAATCACATTTTCTCTCTTACCAAGAGTAGTCAATGCAACTCTTTTAGAGCTAGATCTAGCTCCTTTTCTCCAGTATTTAGCTCCTATGAATCTGCATTTTAACCCTTTTTTTGTAGATCCATTTTTAGCTCTTTTTAAATCTATTTATCTTTTTTAAACATATTTTTCATTTATGAAATAATTCACGAATATTACGAGAGATAATTTGAAATCATGGGTAAAACACTGTGTAATTATGTGTTAATTTTCAAATTTTATTCTTCAGTCTTACAAATTATTCGTCTGATAAATGGGCTGGAATATATCATATTTAGTGACAAGTTTTTGCCATGTCAGATATGGCCATAGCATTTACTGAAATTATCTGCGAAAAGTTGCTTTCGACATGTTTAGATCCGTGCACACAATCCAATGTGGCCACTGCCGGAAATTCCCCAAAAGATTGGGTGATTTCACAGATTTATTGTATTTAGTTACCAAAAATCAAAAGTGACTTTTGCTTTTCAGTTTCATTTTAAGGCGAGAAGCCACTTTTTTAAAGCTAAAATGCTTTTAAAAAGTTGTTTAAAACTCCTGGATATGAATTCATTATCAATGCACAAATCCATATACATATAAAGGACTCCACTATATGACAAGACGTCTTATTCAGCTTTTTTTTCTTAAATATCTAGCTTTGTTCCAGTTGGCTACCCCACCCCTAACCGAACAGAAATATTGATTGCATTAGAGTTGGAGCAATGCGATTTCTTCTCTAGTTACAGTCCTCTGACGCATCACTGCAGAGAGCTGGTTACGTTATATACATTTCATAAGTCTTAACAACATAATGATCAAGTTTACTCCAATGTTTTACCTTCATTCAATTATGATCAAGTCTTAAATGTTCTTTTGAATATACTGCTATGATATCTGGGCGTTAAATTGTGTCAATTAATATATCATGATTCGAGTTCAAATTCCAGCTGAATCAGCCCAATCACCCATGTAGTTCAGCCTTACTTGGGGAAGGTTTATCTTCAGAAAGATATTTACATATTTGGATGAGTAATAATATTTTAAAATGTAGATTTAGTTTTGTAGTATACACATATATTATTAGTATATCAACCAAAATATATAAATATATAAATATATATATATATATATATATATATATATATATTATTGTGTCATCCACAGACAGATGTTTTGATATATTACATCTCTTCAATGTGGCTATAGACTTTCCATTAACCCATCCAGTACCGCGATGCAGGATTGAAACCTTCGCTTCAGATCCGGAGACCGATTTCCTACCTCTGAACTACAGGACTGGACGGTCAGTAAGGCAGAATTCAAATGATATATCTATTTACGCATGAATCCCCCATCTACCATAATGCTCAATTCCTATGGAAGAGCATTGCATAAGCTTACAATGGATGAGTTACCTCAGTTAAAGAGTGATCAACCCTGAATAGAGTAGCATTAATTATTGTGTCATCCACAGACAGCTGTTTCAATGTATCACATCTCTTCAGTGTGGCTATAGACTTTCCACTAACCCATCTAGTACTGCAAGGTAGGATTGAAACCTTCGCTTCAGATCTGGAGACCAATATCCTACCTCTGAGCATCAACAGACAGCTGTTTCGTTGTCTTACAACTCTTCACTGTGGCTATAGACCATCCATTATCCCATCCAGTACCACAGGGTAGGATCAAAACCTTCGCTTCAGGCCCGGAGGTCGGTATACTCTCTCTGCTCCACGGAACTGGACGGTCGATAAGGTTGAATTTAAGCGATCTGTTTATTTAGCATATATTCCCCATCCACTAGAAAGGCACAATTCAACATTCTACCAATACCAAATTGCCTCAAAAGTCGATGAGATTTGGCCAATGCAATGCACTTGGAGAGACTGCTAGCCTCAAGCATATACTCACTGGTTTGGAGTATCCTTGAGAAACTACAAGCGGAGTCTCAACCAGATGCTGAAGGTCTTTGTTGAGGATACAAGATGTTGCAAAGTTGCTCAGATAACTTTCTTTACAATATCAATATGATATGAATTTGATAAAAGGAAAAAATACGGGAGTTACTCTTACACAAAACGTAGAACGTTGTTTGAAGGTAGCACGGACTGGAGTGTTGCATTATATTTTGGACAACGTCGCCTTTACAACTGTGATGTTAACTGCTGCTCAGCTTTCGAATCTTGTTATCTGGTCATTAGGTCAGGCAGCACCGCCTAAAACATTTTTATGTCTTGCAGGCCCGGCCCAATAAAAATGGAACTATGATTATACAAAGCTTGTGAAACAATTTGCTTTTTAAATAGTTTTCCTCTTCTATCTACCTACATGAAGTTTGACGTACCAGCAATCAACGAGAAAATATTGTCACGTTGTAGTTTGAATTTAGCCGAAGCAGCAGGAATGCGTAGTGTTGAATATCACTGGCTAAAATACATTGATTCATTTGGGGCCACAGCAAAAATATGATTTATTTTTGATACGGAACTTAATTGTTTTTTTTAACTTGAAATATATAAGGAATTTTCTCTATGCAGCCTCAAAGACACAATGAAGTCGGTGGTTTTGATAATCCTGGATTGCTTCATCTTTTTCACGTCGTTGAATAAACGATCCTTTTGGAGGAAAATATCGCCTGCACTCATTATCCTGAGATGGAAATAAACTTATTTCTGCAAGAGAAATGTGTAGTACATGACAGGATAGTAAATATATTTCCTATAGAATCCGAATTCGAAGGTTTTATTGCTTAGACGACATCTTTATACCCGCGTAAAAAGAAAGAGGAAATATATTCAGAGTCGCCCAAATCAGATGTAGCATCCTTTAAATGGATCGATTATCCTAACGTTGATAAAACCCCAACTAAGCCTGTGAATACTTTGGGGTATTTTTCCATCTACTTTTTATTTACGCATTTGAATCTTGTTGATTATCTACCTAAATCGGCATTCCCTGTCGTAATCTAGGAGCATTATGACTGATTTGCAATCAAATTAGCTACCATGTATAAATTTGAATAATGGGTAGCAAAGTTTAGCCATTTCAGAGCTTTGTTTTTGGGGTTGCACATCATCCCATGCAAATTGAGTTATAACGGATTGCTTCATAACTGGTCTGATATCAATAGTACGAATCTTTCTACTTGTTTGGTAAAACGATTAGCAAGGCAGGCAAAATTGTACTTGTTGATTCAGCATCTCCGAGGTAAAGGTGTCGCTGCTGTATGGTCACACCACACTCTTACTCAAACCCCACTCCTACTGATCACGTGGTTTTGATTTCAAATCAAGGTAGGGAAATGTCGACTTTATAAATCAGTTGGTTCAACGTGATGGGACAGACAGTAAAGAGTTTACTCCCCTAAATGAGGTTAGGATTACACTTGTTGTTTTTGTTAAGAAAAGAAATCAACTCCAGCCTTGGACTGGAGTTTTAGAATAACATCTCATAAATAAGTATAGGAAGATGCATGGTGGCCCCGGTGTTCAACAGAGTGTCTGTTCTTATGTGCGTACTAAGGTCCCCACTAATCCGTCAGCCAGTTACATCAATGCTGCGTAAACGCTTCCTGTGATACTCAAAAAGCTTGGATACTTTCTAGACAGTTCGCATCTGATGTATCACTCACTGAAATCTATCGTCATTATTGAAAAGGAACTGATCGGAATTTGACTAAAGAAGATTAATCAAGTGATTTGGTCAAGCGACAACAAAGAGTTCACTTAGTGTTTCGACTAATAAATGGACTCCATCAGCTGCTGCTCTATTATACACCTGAGTGAATCTTCTTCTTCTTCTTCTTCTTCTTCTTCTTCTTCTTCTTCTTCTTCTTCACTTTCACCAGTCTTTAATTCCACTCTTTTCCCACTTATATTTCCCTCTCTTTTCATTCATTTTCTCATTTTCAAATCGCCTACGTCACTGTCTTCATCTTCATCGGTCGATGTTTTCGTCTTTTGTCAGTCTTTCTTCCCTATCTTCTTTATTAATTTCTTTCTGTCTTCTTTATAATCAATTTCTTCTGATCTGACAACATTTTCCCCACTTCTTTTACTTTTTCTCCAGTTCTCTCGCATCTGTACTTTTTCTTCTCACCCTCTTTTCAAGATTGTTATTCTTTTTTTACCATTCAATCTTATTGTCGTCTTTTTCCCAACCTATCCGTCCTCTCACTGCCCTTCCTTTCCTTTCAACAATCGCCAACCGACAAACCACGCCGCTACACAACAAAGGCCACCGCCTCTGCCGATTGCCTGATCGGATCCAAACACCAATAACAAGGAAGGGGAAAGAGAGCAAGTCGATCTCGACACGCAAACCTCAGACAATAGACACACGCAGACACACTCACGCATTCAAAACGGGTATTCGCACCTGCAGTTTCTTATACTAAACAAATACTTAAAAGCTACTTTCCTTTACAAAGAGATATTGATCAGGGGTTATCTATAGCTCATTGGATAAAACTGTTGGGTCTTTAATAGAAAGCTTCATTCTGGTCAAAGACTTCTCGAAAAATTCCTCTAAGTATAGTTCTGTTGTGGCTTATGGGTAAATCAGGCTGAAAAATCGATTCTGGTTGAGCAAATGAAGTTTGGCACCATCGACTGGTCACTGGCTGGATGGGTGACCAATTATGAGCACAAAATTATATGAACGTTTTCCTGGGTTTGGACGAGAAAATTATATATTTTGCTGCATATATTGCTCAATCCAAAGTGATATCAGTTATAGAAGACGGTTACACTACAAATAACTGTACTTTTTTTTTTATATCTATAATGTGATGGTCGTAAATTCAGCGCTACTCTCTAGATATATTAAATGGTCGTCAGAGTTGAGCCGTTTTTTTATTAATGAAATACATAGTTAGTGAAGAAAAAAGGCTTTTCAGTAGCATGGATTACACTGATTTTAATTATGAATTTTTCGAAAAAAAAAATATCATATTTTCGAGGTATCCCATTTGTTGCGTTATATCTTTGGTTGAAGGGCGATATTTCTAGTCTTCAAGTTAGTTTAAGATATAATAATTTTTTCTGGTAGTACATTTAATCTATTATATTGAATATGGGCTAAAACTTTGATGTAACGTGTTTGACTGGCACCCAAAAAGGAAATGGTGTCAAACTTGGCATTTTCAGGAATGAGTCAGCATGAAACAGAAGCAAACATGGAGATTAGTTAATATTGTGTCTCAGAAGTTCTGAAAAGAATAAACAATGAGGTAACATAAACATTTAAAAGGCACAATGGTCCTCCCTGCTTGAACATTCCCTGGCCGGATCGAAACCTGCTAAATATTCACAAAAAAGACTAAAACACCTATCTATCCATTTTGAAACGGAAGTGGAATATATGATGCAGCGAGTCGACTATTAGACGACGACTAAAAGAATCTGGACTGGTAAAAGCTCTTAAACTTTAGAAACCTCTCCTTAGTAATATATATATATATATATATATATATATATATATATATATATATATATATATATATATATATATATATATATACAATTAAGATCAGACTTTTCTAAGGAATACAATGTGTTGACTATAAAAGATTGGAGAAAAGTGATTCCAGCAATGGTGTATTTTGAGGAAAAAATCTCAAAGTTTTCCTATTTTGCATTAAAAAAACTCAGCAAAATCTCCTCTCTCAATTATGGTATGGGCTGCATATCACAAAAAAGCATGAGTGACATACATATCATTGCCAGTCAAATGAATTCAGTGATTTACTCAGAGGTTTTACAGCATAAACTTCCAAGCGCTCACTACCAAACTCAAGAAATCGGATTTGTACTTCCCTTTTCAAATTGATTTTCCAAAAGGCGAATCAGCATTATAAAATGACCAGCAAACTCTAGAATATAAATGAAAATGTTTGACGGATAGGGGCTCAAGAATGCTTTGGGCAAGAAAATTGAAAAATAAAAAAAGATGTCTCGAGACATTTTAATAGCAACGATTCATTCCACCTGGGAAAATACACCTGAATATAGACATTCCTTACATTGGTAGGTGCCTAAACAGATTGAAGCAGCATTACTCGCAAAAAAAGGGAACACAAAATATTACTATATTAAATTTCATGGTTGCATTACTAATGTGGTTTTTATTGAGATATGATATATTTTTGGAACAATTCCTAATTAAATACATACAACTGAAAACCTTTCTCTCTCTTTCACTTACCATGTATTTTATCAATCATAATGCTCTTCTCTGACGAACAGATGACGTGTCTACAAAGTTGTAGTTTATTAACAACCACTACGTAAAATTGTTTGAACAAATCAAAATAAAGAATGGATATAATATTCGAATAGAGCTGTAGCCATTTCGTTGTTTACGGGTGAACACTTGGCATTACCTTGTAATGTAAACTGCCTTCAAGCTTTGGACGTCTCCTTGTGGATGAGTAGTTCAATTTTCAGTCGAGCAGATCATTATTATTCAAGTAAATACGACCCTCACTAGGTCCCTGATATTTAAGGCTTTCTGACTGGCTACACTATGCTCATTGTATATTTGATATTCAAATTATACCAACACAAATAATTGAACCCCTTCGGGCGTGTAGTAAGATAAATCACATCCAAAATATTCAAGGCGATACGAGGGAGGAATGGGGGTGATACCAGCTTTCCCTGTGTGCATGCTGAGCTTACACAGAAAAACTACTTTCGAATCATGACTTTTACTTGGGCTCGAATTCAGATCATTGGGGCCGTTTGGAAACATGGAACTATTTTAGCCGTAAAGCAAGACTCAACACTCTTTATTAATAGAGTTGCCTGCTTGAATATAGATTTTAAGAGTTAGATCTGCAAGAAAAACGAGCTGAAAAAGAGCTGATTACTGGTCACCCTCAATATAATACGGTTCAGTATAGTGCAATTCGCGAAATAAGGCAAATGGGTCATGGACCCCTGAATTTTTGCATATTTCATTGTTACCTGTGGAGAAAACCACAAACGAGGTAGACATTCATCAAAAGACTTACTTAATATGACTAAAAAAAATATACACTATTTGCAATCGATTAACGCATAAGTATATGGCGTTCTACGTGTAATTTCAATTTCACTTATTCTATAAATGAGAAAATCTATTTGAAGAAAGTTATATTAATTGAAAAGATGTCAAAAGCTAGATAGAGACTTACAGAATGCACTGAAGGAGCTCGATGTAACTATAAAAGAGTTATGTTGGCAACACTGTTTATTCGGCTTAGTTACCCTGAACACAGACACACAATCGTACCATAAGCAAGAGAGCAGGATCCCATGTCATCTATACGATCAGTTCTCTGCCATAAGAGACTTACGTGCACCTGTGCCTGGAAAGTTGGTCAAGCTGAGATAAATCAGTTGTGACAAACACTTTACGAAAGACATCACGTGCAGGCGATTCCTGAAATGCAATCACTGCCTCCTTTTCTACCACAATGGCATCGGCATCAGTCATTCATTTGTGTCGTTCGCAGCCAGACCACTTGTCTCCTTTTGGGAGGTTTTATGGGATCATCATGGGAGGCTATCTGCATGGTCACCATCTGATTAAAGCACTTGGTATTTTCAGACGTCCACTCTTCTAGATACTGACCAGGCTCGAAGATTCTTACCTGGTGATTGATGGGAAATGGAGTGTCCAATATAATTTGACTACGAGCTGGCAAACCCATTGTACCGTTTTTTGAACTAGGCAATAATTCCAGCAGACATTTGCTGATTAAATTGAAACCAAAAGAAGGTTTGGGGTCTCCTCAAATAGAACTATCCTCATACAATTTATCAGATCAACTTGAATCTTGAAGATTAATCAAAGAGCACAGCTTTTTCCATTACGCCATAATCATAATTTAATTTAATTTGATGAAAACAAGGATGAAATATAGGATTGAGACCTCAATATTATTTTATGGAGTTAAAGTGGCCTGAATTCTACATTTCAACTTTGTTTCATTAAATTGTATTTTGATCACGGTGTAATCTAGAAATTTGGTGGGGGGTCTGGATTTTACGTTTGATCCAATTTTTATGCGAAAGGTGAGGATTTCAATATTGTTGTTCTTGGATAGTAGGTTTTTTTGTATTATCAAAGATACAAATCAGAAAGTAAAGTCAAGTTAATCACACGCAAAATCTGAGTTACATTGCCTGGTGCACGCTTCTGGGATTAGATAGATGTTTTACCATGCTGTGTTCTGGCATGTGAGTTTGCAGTTAGAGGTGTTCGATTCAGTTTCAAACCATACCTCAGATGAACTAAAGATTATTTCTTCTATGAAAGGAAACAAAAGTAAATTCGTCAATTATTTGTTATTGTTTTGAATGGTGCACGGATAAAATACATAAAATAATCTTTACTTCCACCCAAATAGTCTAAGTTTTACACACTTGCCAACTTGATGTTGAAAACGGCACATATAAGCAGAGATGATATTTAGTTCATTTTAGGGCTGACAGGAGTTATCTGCATTTTACGCACAGAAGCATGGAATCTACTCGAAGTCTTTGTGATAAAAAGAAAAAGGAAGTACTATCCAAACAAAGACATAGAGTCATGAATTCACTTCAAAAGCTACGGATGAAGGCGATTGATGATTCTGACCAACTTTTAAATACTACTTTGACACACCTCCGGATAAGCTAGATCAAAGTCAATTTATAGATTCATATTTAACCAAAAGAAACTGAAAGTTCAAAGCTTCAATACAATCGGTATTTCCCTTTCTACAATTCCCCCTCTCTATTTATCTATCTATCTATCTATCTATATCTCTCTCTTCTTTTTGTCTCATCCTATTGAATTAGGAAAGATCAACAAAAACTGTCAACATCAGTCTGGTTTCATTCAGTTTCAAAATGGGTCTGGCTGGCTAGCTATGTTTATGTCTCACGTACAGACCACACAAATTGAGTTAGCGTGCTGAAAATCTAAACTTTCACTCATGTCTAGGGACAAATTTTTTTTTTACCAAATTTTCCCTAAAATTAGTTCTAGTGGTGGATCCAATTTACAATCTAAGTTTATGTTAAATTGATCAGTCTATCTAGATTTGGTAGTTTTCACTTGTCTTTTGAAAATCGGACTATTTCAATGATCATGACTCAACAAAAAATGAGGGAAGTGACTTGCATTTTGATCACCCCTTTTTCTAATTTTCAAATTGATCACCTCAAGACAACTCGCTGCTAAAAGATGGTTTCTACTGAGTGATTAACCAATCCTGTCTTCCTTTGTTCCTTTACTCTTTCTTTCTCTGCCTCCTTCTCTTTTTTTCCAATATTCTTGTCCTTCCTTTCTTCGTTTCTCTTTATCTTCTACCTTTCCTTTTGTCACTCTTTCTCTTTTTTATTCATTTTCTCACCCTGTCTAACTTTGCCTTACTATCCCCCCTTTTGTGACTCTCTTTCTATTCATTTTACCTTTCCTTTCTCCTATATTTCTCTTTCTTTCTCTTCCTCATTCTTGTTTTCTATTTCTCTATCTCCCTTACTTCCACTCTCCTTCTCTCTGTACTCTCACCAATATGCTTTTTCTATCCATCTTTTTCCTCCCTTGCCCCCTTTATATTTGTCTCCTCTTTTCATTCCCTTTCTTTCTTTATAATTTCTCTCTTTATGTTTGTCTCTTTCTCTGTCTCCTTTCATTTATATTTCACGCTTTCCTTCATCTTCAATCTTACCTATTTTTTTCTCTTTTCCTAGTCTATTCGTTTCATTTTTTTTCTCCTTCTTTAATTTCTCCTTTCTCTCATCTCAATTTCTTAAAATTTTCTTTTTGTTTCATCCCTTCTCGTTTGCTGTTTTTCTTTTCTCTCTCATTTTCTCCAATTCCTTTTAACATTTTCCTCCCTCTTTGTTTTATTCTTCTCTCTTCACAGATTCTTTTCAATTTCTTTTGTTTCTTCTACTTTTCCTTCTTTATTTTGCTTTTCTCCTTAGTTTATTTCTCTTTTCCTTCCAATTGTCATTTTTCTTTTGATCTATCCCTCTCATCTCCCTTTCTCTTCTAAACTTTCCACCCTTTCTATTTCTCTTTTATCGAAATCTTACATCCACGCAAAAACTGATTTATGAAGCCAACCTTTCATATGTGACAGAATTTATTATTTGTCTCCGTTAATCTTGAGCACTTTCGAGTACATATATTGGTAGATCTTGGTCAAACCCTTTTGTTAAGAGGAGTGCATCGTAACCATGTATGAATTGATTTTCATCCAGTCTTTTGTGATAATCGCTTTGACGGTGTGCGTTTTTTATGTTAATATCGAACACCGACGAGAACTTACATTGACAGATGATGACTCAATTCTTGTGCTAGCAGAGGTAGTTCTCAATGAATTCTCATGACATTTCGTGAAACGATGGGTCATGGGCTGAGGAAGGCTTGATTACATTTTGGGGCTAATCAAGGAACCATTTTACAGACAATTCCCCTGCATCGTAATTTTATAGGGACTCATCCTCATTCAGTTTGTTTTGTTGTCAGAGGTATGCGCTGTCTGGGTGCTTTCTCTTTCGTCTTTATAAATATTGAACATCAGTAAGTTCATATAGTGGGAGATGCTGTCTGAACTTTACAGTCTATTGATTGAAATAATTTGTTTTTCATTCTCAGACCTTATAGAATACAGCTGTATCTGATTAACTCAAGCGTTTTCCTGACAATCTAATTTCTTCTTGTCGTTGTCATCATTGTACAACGTTTAGGTCGAACTGTTTTGCGACATTCTTCAGAAAAATAGTATCATTCAAATCAAGTTTATTATACTTACATGTTTCGCCGTGCTTGAACGCAAAAGTTAAGTAACGAAAAATTTCGAAAAGATTTTTCTTTTGCAGTTTTTTCGCAGTACGTGACATTATTCATTTGACAAAACGAGATTTTCAATATTGTTTCATTTAAATTGATAATTTAACAAAGCTGAAAAGCGAGAGATGTTAGTATCCGAAAATTTGATTTAAATACTTCATTTTTTTTCTCTATTGTCCACTTGAGAAATAAATATATCTCCCAGCGCGCTATGGCTGATGTTCACCGGAGCCTTGTGAACTGTAGGTTCCCTATTTAGTCCATCACTAGTTTCACGCAGCATTAGGCGGATGATTGGTCTTTCCCGATTTTAAACTCTGTTTTTCGTCATCTAGACTGGTTTAACAACCAAGGCTGAGGAACTTTGTCTGTCTGGTTATTTTACCCTGGGAGTGGGGGATATCATGCCTTTCCCAAGAGCACTACTGTAATGTGAATGCAGATGATCTCACCTGATTTGAACTCGGCTCACCGATCAATCTCCCGGTTGGCTAAATACCTGACCATTTTTTCCTTTAACCTTACTCGGAAATGTCAAGTAAAACTATCAACATAGGTTTGTTCGGTTCTTAAATGACTCTTGGAGTTCGGATACTTATGTGTTGTGCATACAAGCTGCACTGATGTGGCTGGACGACTGAAAATCTGAACTTATGGTCTCAAGACTTTTTTTAAAATTTCCCCCAGAATGGGTTTTTGATACGTGTTCCAATTTACACTATGATGAAAATCTTATGATATGCATTTTTTTTCTCTATGACAAAAGTATGTTCGAATTTTTAATAAATTGACATAGTGAATCAATATTTCTTTCCATAAAAACTATGATATGCTTTGTGATATTCAATGCTCGGCAGTATCTAAAATTGGGAACATTGGCCAAGGGACATAACTGAAATTTCGATATGTCAGTCAATAGCAGCAATCGATGCTAATGAAAACATCTAAATTGGTATCACTACTTTTTAGCGAGATTTCTGGTAAATTCATTGTCGAACGAATGCAGTGTCTGCAATTTTGAAGTAGGCGCCAATGAATTCTGCATTTCGTTTGGTGTTGGCAGATTGAAGAAGATCAGTTTTTCTTCGTCTTTGGAGAGTGTCAGGCAAAGCGCCAGGAAATAACACTTTCAGAAACCAAAATCAATAGGGGAAGAAGAGCAACAGAGAGATGGGTAAATATATATCTACTAGTTGATCACCGTGTAAGACATATTTTCAGCTATCTCCGCTATCCGAAAATAAAGTACTCCTACGAAGATCATTCCTCGCCCGAAATGGTGGGAAAAGAAGAAGCAATAACCATTGAATTCTTATGAGATTAGGGTGTAGAAGAGAGAAAGAGGCTGTGTGCTGTTCCGATAATGGCACATTAAAAAACGAAGTCAAGCTCTACTTATTGCTCTTTTTCCTAGAAAAATGGCATAAAACGAAAACCTGTGACTACATTTAATAGGAAATTAATAAATCTGTGTCTGTCCGTGTGTGTGTGCGTGCGCGTGTCTGTGTGTGTGTGTCTGTGTGTGTGTGTATGTTTGCATCAGGATTACACGACAACGGTTCATTTGCAAAGCTGACAATCACCAGATATACGTCAGAACATAAGGCAGTTCAGTTTCGACTTCGAAGTTGTTTAGATCAGTTATTCACGAGAAAAACAAAATAATTGAATACAGTTTTAAAGACTATTAGGTTTCGTTTTATGGTTTCAATAAATTATTTCCTTAGCTTTAGCTTCTTAGAACTATGTAGATTTTGATATAAAATATCTAAATCGGCAACATTGAAAAGAAATGCCGGAAATACTTCGAAGTCATAGTTTCGTTTGACGGATGAAAATTCTTCTACATGATGATTATGGTACGGTACTCCACACCGTCTGGAGTTGGCCCTTACTGAAAATGCAATTTTGGAACGTGTATTCAAATTCTGATTGTTTTGGTCCTAAAAGAACCTTTAAAAAATCGTTACAGTGGAAGAGTCCATTGTTTGAAATGGTTTGTTGGAGAAAATTTCTGCCAGCCTTCAAGAGGAAGATTCCATCGTTACGGACAGAGAACGGACAACATCACACAGTTCAAAATATAAGAAGATAAATTTAGGCAATTGTTTCAAAGATTTTGTGCTGCAGTTCAGTAGTTTGACGAACGTATATCTTAAGTGTGCCGTGTAGATTTTTCCGATTATGCAAACATGTATTCCGAGCCCTGATTGTGTTTACTACGGGTATTTTCCGTCTTGCCTCCGACACACAATTTCCAATTGAATTGTTCCATCAGTCAATTTGTAGTGGTATTCTTAGTGCGCAGTGGAAGGAAATAGAGACAATGCGTTTGTATATCAGATCAATGATATAAACGTTTCATCCATTGAGAACTGATTTTTTTCTTTAATTCCTTTCATTTTTACTGTGTACCACACAAGTCTACAAATTGGTTTTACTTTCAGAGAAATTAAGCTTTATTTTTGTCTTGATTTTGGTTGTTAATTTTTTTTTCTTTAACCGTGTCATCAAAAATGACGGCATATACAAAATACACGGACACACGTTGCATTTTATATTTGTAGGCAATACAGATTTGCATTTCAATGAGCTTGGAGAATATTGTTCTGTTGACCACAAACAAATTTTTATTATTTTTTGTTTTTGTTTTTATAACATTCAATATTTTCATTATTCTTTAAATACTGGATTTTGCTGTGTTTATATAGCATGGAATTCTATTTTCACTACATCATCATGTTTCAACCAATTTAATGATAACGTAGATGAATCAAGACTCTTAGCGAGCCATAGGATAAATAAATAAATACATAAGGTGCTTTATTATAGTTAGATTACTATTAAGCCCTGTATCTCACGCCATCTTTTGTATTTTTTTTATTTTTTTAATTTCCTTTTCTTTCCACCATTTTTCTTCTCTAATCTTCTTTATTTTTCTTTCTTTCTTATTTCACTCATTCCTTATATTCTGCTTATTTAGTTTTCCATCCAAGACATCTTATTCCCTCCAACATTTCATATATTTATTTCCCCAATACGCTTCGTTTTTTTTTCTCACTTTATATTGATCTCTTCTTCACAATGTCTTTTGTCCTCCATGAAACTATATTGACCCCATCTTCTGTCTCCTTTTAACCTCGAATCACTTGACCAACTACTATCATCATCATCTGGACAGAATAAAAGTTGTTTTTAGGCCAACCCGTCTTCTATAAATTGTCTATACAAAAACACACGTGTTAATAACATGCTACCTTCTGGTGTACTGGTAAGCGGCCAGGAACTAAAAGTCTCTTTTGTTCCATTTCAAGACAAAATACAATTTTCTGAGCACTTTTTGAATGCAATTGCATTTGGGATCAGGTTTAAGACAAGCCTTTGTAGAGATCTGATTCAATTGCAAACACCTGGCTACTTGAAAACACCGTAACCATAATACTGGTCTGTTTATTCACTCAATTGAAACTACAACATGACCAAGACCTTTTGATAGCATGCCGTGCAGGAGATGATTGATTAAAAAAATTGAGAAAAAAAAAAGGTTGATCGATGAATGGGTTCCTCCTTTTACTTTTGTCTGGTCCCTAAAATGTCCGATTCTCTATAAAAACAAGCGTAAATGCTGCTAGACACAAACAAAGGGACCCTAGTATAAATTGATGGCCCGTACAGGTGACACATGCATACACTAATAGATAACCAGCAACACAGAATCACTTAAAACCTGGAGAAACCTATATTGGATTAGTTTGACATAAAAAAGACGATCAGATGTTATTTTGTTTAAAATAGCTGTGTTTATTTCCTTTTGTTGAACAGAATTATTGATGTTGCTGTGCAGTTAACATTCGGTACGAATCTGAAGACAAATAAGACCCCGTTTTTCCCTATCAGAAAAAGTCACAACTTTCATTGCTCCTGTTCTACATTGGCCGAAACTTGCGAAGGGGTTAAATAGACGGGCTGATTAATGTGGGGAATTCTGATTAATACCTTTTTATTCCCAATTTTTCTTGCTAAACAGAGTGGGGGGGGGTATGGTTTGTCCTCAAATACGTTCAGGATTCAACTTGTTTTTTTTTTTAAAGGATGATCCCTGTATCTCCATCGATTTAACCAATAGCGGTGTGTCATGAACACAATTGGTAATGTTGTCACACGAAGCCGATTTGACGTTCATCAAACTTTTGCAGAGATCTTTGCATCGTTCAACGTGAAAGAAAGTGAAGATATTTAATCGGAAATAAAGAATTCTCTGAGTTCTCCACGTGAAAGTTTCGTGATTATATGGCTCGCACACTACGCGATAGTTGAGCATAAACGTTGAATTGTTGACATTCTGTGCAATTTACCTAATGTCGACCTCATTTGACAGCTTATGAGTCCATCCTTTCCCCCCATCCAAAACAAATGGCTCGAATGGTAGAGGCAACTTTTGCTGTCTGGTCAAACACTATTCAAAACTTGACAAAGAGTGACAGGGGTATTTCTGGATGAAATAATGGGGATGGATCTTAAATGCTACGGATTATCTGTGTCTATTTAGGAACTGAAAATCGCTCAATTATTATATTTCAAATGTTTACAATGCACAACAAATCTATTTCCTGTAATTCAATATCGAAACTGCATTTCCTATCAGTGAATGTGATTGAGTTGGTTGCTTCCAAAGTTTGCAATGATTAACGATTACATCAAAAAAAGAAGTATTGAATATGAAACGTTGATTATCAATTTTTTCAATCAACTTATTATAGTAAAATTATCAGGGAATTATGCTGCCGTCTGATGTGAAAAAAAAACAGGAAATGTGAAACCGAGAAAAATGGTAAATTTGGAATTGAATGATACATTTTCTACAGCAGAATCAATTACATCTGGTAATCTTTTAGATTTTCCAACCGATGATTGTCAACTGGTAGACAATTAGCATAAACAGAGTAGGTCAAAACTTTCAATGACAAGGACAGGTAAGTCGAGCAAAATGGATTTAACTGATTGTGTCATCAAAATTTGTTTTTTGTGGGGGGGGGATTTGGAAACTTTTTGATTTTGGAAACTCAGCATCTCGACATCTAGCATATATTCGACAGAAACCAATACATTCCCCCATAAAGCTTTTGGAATATAATGCAGTTTTCGTCCTCACTGAATTTTAAAAATGATTTTGCCGTGCCATGATAGTATGGAGCCCCAATAAGCCTTTAAATAACCATTTTTTTTTCAATCTCACATCCTACTTGTGAACCTATTCGAGAAACACAATCATATGCTATCGAAATTAGTTTTTCCTTCTTGCACTCTCATATCCGTATTTCACACCCACTTTTCCCTCTGTGAATATCTCTGTGGGATAAAATCACACACAGCTGTCTTATAAATACACACAATTATGGTTCCTTTTTTTATGCAGGTAAGTCTGAAATACCGAGATTTTGCCAAAAGTCAATACGAAGTTTTTTGAATCAAGGCGGATTATTTTAGTTCTATTCTAAAATGGGTTTTTATTTCTTATGATTGGAAAAGCCGACTGCAACAGGCGTCTTACACAGCATCACCAAGTATAATTTGAGGTTTTTTGCTAAAACTGCCTTTAAAATAGTTATAACAAGTTGAATTATATATTTTCAGATGAGGATGACGATATATATATATATATATATATATATATATATATATATATATATATATATATATATATATATATATATATATATAATGAACTAACAAAGCGAAGCGAAGGTTAACGATTGTCATGAACTAAATTTCCACATCTAATTGACGTATTGTCTCTAAACAAAGTACTTTTAAATAAAAATATACAACTTGTATGTGTTTTCAATTTCACTATATATAATTATATATATATATATATATATATATATATATATATATATATATATATATATATATATATATATATATATATATATATATATATATATGTCTGCACTATTATTTTTCGAAGCAAAAAATCATATTATGGAAAAATGTATATATATTTCGACAGAATAATTACAAAATGTGTCATATATTGTTATGTAGAAATGAGACATCTATATTCTAACTTTTTACCGCATTTTGGCTTTTTTGGAAACAAGTGATGGAGACACAAAAAGTTGTATAGAGAGCACGTCCATTTTTTGTAGAGATGATGAACTGGCGAAACATGAAGATGAACTTTAAAAAATTCATGTATATATAAATATAGAGAAAGGGAGACTGACAGTGAGGGAAACAGACAGTCAGAGAGAGAAAGAGAGAGAGAGAGAGAGAGGAGGGGATTGAAACTGCGTTTTTCCCAACTAAACAGATCAAACTTTTGATGAAAACATTTGCTTCTGTTAAACATGTTGTAGATTTACATCGATGAAATTGGATGATATCAACTGAAGAATGGCGAAATTGGCAACTGTAGTTTTACTACATGGCAATTAAGTACTTATCCTCTACAATCTTGTACGATAATAAGTATTTATTGAACGGATGTAGATATCATTGGCTTTAACAACGGAGACGATGTTCATAATTATAAATAATTATGGCTTAAGTCTCCTCTTCATAAATATTTTTCATCTTCTGAATATTATTTATCCACATCTTAATTTCTTATCATTCAAATTGCGGATAATTTTTCTTTGTTTATAAATGTATATATATATATATATATATATATATATATATATATATATATATATATAACCATTAAATCCAGGAAGTATAAGTATCGATGGGTAAATAGTTACATCGTATTTTGATTGTGAAAATGTTCGCAAAAATCATCAATGACTTTTTTCAGTAAAATCTAAATTTTAGAATAGATTTTGGCAGAACAAAAGTAGCAAAAACTCAGGGCAAAATAATTTGATACGATATTTTGATAACTAATACATTTCTTAAAAAACATCGATTCGTCCTTGGACTGATCTGTTGACATTTATTAGTTTGTGGTAAGGTTTGTTTAATGATTTTTCTGTTTTGTTCTTTTCTTGCCATTAATGTTGCTATTATTTGTGCTGTTATCTATGTTTCTCTAGAAATTTTAATTTGTAGTTGAAACCACTATTTTTTCAAGTTTTTTTTGTATAATTCTTCTTTTTCGTCAAAAATATTTTGATGGGGGAATTATTAAAAATTCTTGTGCTGATAGAATTAGAAATCTTTTTTAGTATAGTTATAGGATGATATGATTTAATGCAAATGAATGTAGGAGCTTGATCATCATATGTTATTGCCCACGTGTAGGGTAACATCTAAGAAATTCACGACTTCTATTCCAATTTTAAAGCCCGTGTAATGCATTGATAGTTTCCTTTTGTAGTCTACTTGTTTTAGGCCCATTTTTGTAGTTTACAACTAAGATGCCATCATCTCTGAACAGTCCTACTTCAATTTATTAGTGATCCTTTGTATAATGTGTTGTGTACAAAGGCTGATTAGATGTAGGATTCGAACAGAATCAAATGTCCCTATTCAAATGTTTTTGCAGTTCTTCCTGGTCCATGTAATGTTGTCGTTTATTCATATTGTTTTCCTGTGTGATTTTATGATGTCAATGTTTTGTCGTGCTATGTCGGTGTGTTGCTTATCAAAATTAATATTGTCAAAGATTTCTTCAGTGAAAGATGAGTAAAAGTCTAGAATATCAATCTGGATGAATGTGGCTGGTTGTTTGTTTAAATATTTTTGAACCAATTAATTGCATATTTGATATTAATCTATTGATTGTACTCTGATTTAGTTTCAACTTCGTCAATAGAGCACCGGGATGTGTGTTTGATACTTGTCTCAATTTTGTTTTAGCTACATTGATCAGTGTAGATTGAGTTTTGTGAAGGAATTCGGGCTTATGTTTATATATATACATCGCTCGAAGCAATTTTGTCCAACCTGTTGTTAATGTTTGGATTCTTGGTGATACGAATCATTGTTTAGTTTCTCCTAAGTGTTGCTGCCGTCAATTTTATGTTTCACTAATTTATTGTCAAACTTAAACATACGAAAAATCAATTCATAGATGTTTTCCGATTTATTCGCTTTGACATGTTCATCGTTGAAATTAGTGATCTTTCGTATGTATTTTCCATTCGTTTTTTAAAGAATCTAGTTTATTTCAATTTTTTAATGGTGTTCAATAAGGCCTCTTTGGATAGGTGTTTATCACAAGGTAGGTTCTTCTGGGATTTGATGCTGAGTACTCACTTTTATTGATGTCATCCGAGTTTTCGTCGAAGTCAAAAAAAATATTTCCATTGTACTATTTTCATGAATTCCTCTTTTCCATTAGGTCTAACAGAAAGGAGTGTTGTAAAAGGCATGGAATATTTTTCAGAGTGTAGTTGAATTTTGTTTTTTCTATGTGAGACCAAAAATAACTATAAGTGCTGAACCAAGGGTGAGATGGGCGCTGTGATAAATGTGATATGTGACCGTTAACTCAGGGAGGTGTTTGTATTCGTGGCTGAACAATTATGCAATATTTTGGTGTTTATAATCAAGTAAGAGGACTTTATGACTTTTTATTGTAAAAACTGAGTTCTAAAACAGATTTTGTCCGAGTAATTGTAGTGAAAAACGAAATGAAACTTTAAATTGAAAATTAAAGTCATATCTAATTTATTGATAATACGTTATATATTTCCTTGATTTCCTTGACGTGTCAGGTATTCGAGATATTTTTCACTTAGTTTTCCACGTCTTCCATTTCGTTTTGAGAAGGTGAAGAGTATTGGTCGAGCTTTATAGTTTTTTCTCAAACTCATCGTCAGCCATAACACAAATTTCAATTTCATTTTTGGCAATAA